>JAQGBJ010002063.1:0-18513 GCA_034698345.1 Sphaeridia pumilis
TTATCTCTCAAAGGCGACGCTTACTCTTGGTATGTCGATGAAATGCCGTTTGAAAGCTGGAAAGATTTTAGAAATCGCTTCCGACTCAACTTTGAAGCAGTAGGCTACCAAGAAATGCTACGCCGCGATCTCGATCGCAGGACGCAAGGCGAAACTGAAAGCCTATTAAAATTCATTCGTGTCATCCGAGAATTTTACAAGCGTATGGAGCTTGAAGTTGATGAGCGAACCGTTCTCAGACGTATTAGGGATCAAATGCATCCATTATATTTGCAAGCTCTCCAAGGTAAACGTATAACAACGTTAGAAGAGCTTAAGAAAGCTGCTGTTGAAGCTCAAAACGAGCTCAAATCGTACTACAACTACCGTCCTCCGCCAACTTCGTGTTTCATTGAACCATCATTAGCTTGGCAGCCTCTGGAACATGCTCCAATCCGAAAACAATTTTCTGGAAATGACTCGCAAGTCAATACTGAGCCATATGTTCAGCAACCACCGAAGTTGCATATCTCTGGCGTTGATGAATTTTTATTTCATCATGGGCAAAAACAACGCGAGGTGAAATTTGCAACTGTGCAATCTGAACCAAAGCCCAGCGTTATTCAACCACAGCCCACTTTTGCATCACGTGAACGCCGTGACTCTGCCAGTTCAGTTGGTTCTCTGGGCGGTCGCAACTGCTATCTTTGTGGTTCTAACGAACATTTGATAGCTGCTTGTCCGAAGAAATCGGAAAATGGGCGCCAACCACAGTAAAAGGTGGGGACTTGGTTGGCATATACCCACCGCTCGATATGAATACCGTTTACGACCCGACCCATACCATTGGCCATCACCAGTTTCTGCATCAGCTCAGTCCTCTTGTTGTCGTCACCACTGAGGCCGACGCGATCCTACCACTGGCACACGACGATGACCAGAAGACAAATTCTTTGAAGCCACTCACCGTTGCAGACCCTATGGACACCGCCGACGACGAAAATAATTGTTTCAATAATTATTTTAGTTTAAAGGGGAGAAGATGTCAAGTCCATATTATTCATTACATAATATTCTAATGTAACAACCTAATAGCTATTTGTTAATTCTCCAGTTCCAGTCAGGAAAGTTTTATCTCAGCAGTTTATATAGTTAGCATTCAAGTTGTAGTCAATAGGAGGATTTGCTCTTTGCAAACCCATACTTTTGTCAGTTTCTCCAGTGCTATATAAGCAGCAGTTTTAGCGACAACCCAGGTTCTTTGCTATTTTGTTTCTCTCATGAAAAGGTCAAGCTATAATAAAGCTTTTGATTTCAAGGAACCAAGTTCGAGAATTTGTGTCTCGGCAAAATATCGCTTTAAAGTTTTAAGTCTCTGGAAAAACCGAGACCATAGTTTTAAGTATAAAGGCAACACATTGCCTAATTCAAGTTTAGATCTGGAAATCCGATCGAATCATCAAAATTCTATCTGGAAATCCAGAAAGTGAAGTTGCTTCATGTGCCAAGACTAAAATTGACTGGAAAGACCGTCAATTCTCCTACATCCGTTGCCGCACTACAAAGCAAGCCTTCACATTTGGCGATCTACGGCAGTCTTACTTGTAATAAACTGTGTAAAAACTGAAACTTTTGTTTCAAACCATTAGCTTTTTTGCTCTGCTTTTGATATTTTGAAAGCTGTTAACCGCAATTGTAATGGCTGGACGTAAAAATCATAACAAGGCTGGAACAAGCCGCCAGGCGATGAACGTTTCTGGAACTTCTGAACCAAACGTCTCAAACAGTTCCAACCTTATTAGTTATGACGACATTCCAGTCGGTCAACATGCAACAGCAGTTTCCTCATATCAGCTACGGTCTCAAGGCCCAGCAGACGAAATAGGTACAACTGCTATAGCTGCTTTGAAAACAGCTACAGTTACCACTACAGCTCCTAAGTCAGGCTTATCATCAGCTTCAGTCAGTCGTGCCGCAAGTGCACCACAGGCGGATCTTTTGCAGCCACCATTAGTTGAGATAGCTGGAACGCCAGTCAGTGTTCCAGATACCGCTGTAACTACAGCTGGAAACACCTTAACGGTGAATAATGTTGTTCAAGAACAGGCCGGAAACCGGCAAAATCATCCTCATGTAATTCATGACTGGGAAATGGAATTGAGCGAATCTGAGGTTCAAGGTAGTACCTTGCATGAGGATCAAACCTCGCTCACATACATGAAAGCTCGTTTCGACGAGCAAAAGGCTCTTATGAAAGACATGCTGGAAAGTAGCAAGAACATTGCTTCTAGCCTTCAGACTTTGGTGCAGTTGCAAACTGCCCAAGCCAGCATTGTTCACCATGCTGAAATACCAACAGTGCGTGCTGAATTTCCAGCTCGTGGTAATTTGCAAAACCAATTTGCACACTCCAGAGCACGTATAATTGGCGATGTTGCTAATGAGCAAATGAGACCAAACGCTTTGAGATTGCGTGATAATCTCGAGGTCTTGCCTCCTGCAGCAATGCCAAATGAAAACCCAAAATCGCCAAACTTGCATTTAAAAGCAAGTGATGTTGAGTTGCCGTCCTATAAAGGCCATCAAGACATGCAATCGCCATACGATTTCTTGAGGGAGCTTGAGAAATATCAAGCTGTGGCCGGTTACAACATTTTGCAAATGATGAAGCACGTTGTGCCATTATCTCTCAAAGGCGACGCTTACTCTTGGTATGTCGATGAAATGCCGTTTGAAAGCTGGAAAGATTTTAGAAATCGTTTCCGACTCAACTTTGAAGCAGTAGGCTACCAGGAAATGCTGCGCCGCGATCTCGATCGCAGGACACAAGGCGAAACTGAAAGCCTATTAAAATTCATTCGGGTCATCCGAGAATTTTACAAGCGTATGGAGCTTGAAGTTGATGAGCGAACAGTTCTTAGACGCATTAGGGATCAAATGCATCCATTATATTTGCAAGCCCTCCGAGGTAAACGCATAACATCTTTGGAAGATCTCAAGAAAGCTGCGGTCGAAGCTCAAAACGAGCTCAAGTCTTATTACAACTACCGCCCGCCACCTACTTCTTGCTTCATCGAGCCGTCATTAGCTTGGCAGCCCCCAGAACATGCTTCAATCCGTAAACAATTTACTGGATATGCTCCTCAAGTCACTAATGAGTCATATGTACAGCAACCTCCAAAGTTGCACATTTCTGGCGTCGACGAATTTTCATTTTACCATGGGCAAAAGCAGCGCGAAGTCAAATTTGCAAATGCGCAATCTGAGCAGAAGTCCAAAGTACCTCAGCCGCCACCGACTTTTACGTCACGAGAACGGCGTGACTCCGCTAGTTCAGTTGGCTCCACTGGCAGTCGAAACTGTTATCGATGTGGATCAAACGAACACTTAAAGGCTGCTTGCCCGAAAAATTCGGAAAACCGACGCCAACCACAGTAATAGGTGGGGACTTGGTTGGCAAAAACCCGCCGTTTAACATGAATACCGTTTATGACCTAGCCCGATCTGACCTTTTGATACCAATTCTAATGTTTGGACAAACACAGCCTGCAATTTTAGACCCAGGCGCATCAATTTCAGTTATTGGAGATCCAATAATCAAGATTTTGGATGATTTTAATATAGTCCGTCAGCCTTCTGACAGGAGCATCCAATATCTTAGCGCAAGTCAAAACTGCACTGAGCAAGTCCAACTCACTTTTGATTTTGACTCTAAAACTTATTCGCATACATTTGTTTGTGTACCAGGCATGCAAAAATCGATATTACTTGGAAGAGACTTTTTACGACTTTCTGATATCACTGTCTCTGTTGGTCAAAACTCATGGTTTTATGGTTTTAAAACCGATGACCCACGACCGTTTGTAGATTTATTTTTGCGTGAAATTCCAATCAAACGCAATGCTACGAAAAGTCATACAGTTTTCAATGTTCAGGATAAAATTGTACCTGGAACTATAACAGTCGATATGCCAAATGGCATTAAAGCTCCGCCTAATCTTACCGATGACGAACTACAGAAACTCGGTGCGATTCTAAAGCCGTTTCTGCACATGTTTACAAAGAAGCCTGGAACTGTCTCACTTTACCCACACGTAATTGATACCGGCGATGCTAAACCTCAGTATGCTCAAATGCATCCTATGAACATTAAGCAGAAAGAGATCTTCAAAGAACTAATCGACCGTTTAGTGGCTAATGATGTCATAACACCAATTGTTAGCCCTTGGGCATCAAACACATTTCTGGTGAAAAAGAAAACACCAGGCCAATTCAGAAAAGTCTGCAACTATAAGCCGCTAAATAAATATACCGTTCCGGACCGCTATCAAATGCCCCATGTACAGGACATTTTGAATTTCATGGCAGGAGCAAAATATTTCACAAGCTTTGATTGTTCTGACGGCTTTTTCCAAATTCTTATGCACCCTGATTCTATTCTAAAAACAGCGTTTCATACGCCATGGGGACTTTATGCATACAAGAAAATGAGCCAAGGTTTGCGCAACGCTACACCAACATTTCAGCGTAATGCCGATATGGCTCTTGGTCCTTTGAAATGGACAGCAACAGTTCCTTTTTGTGATGACCTGACCATAAAAGGCGAAACTTTTGAGACACACTTGCAAAATTTAACCGCTGTTCTATCAGCAATGGATAAAGCTGGATTTACATTACATCCTGATAAAATTCAACTTTGCCGCACTAAAATCGACATTCTTGGTTTTGTTGTTGAAGATGGTAATGTTATGCCAAATCCTGATAAAGTGGAAGCGTTGAAAACATACCCAAAGCCTAAAAATGTCAAGAATATACAACAATTTCTTGGTCTCGCTCAGTTTTATGCTCGATTCATTCCGGAATTTACAAGCTTATCCGCACCGTTGCGAATTCTGTTGAAGAAAGATGCAACCTGGAAATGGGATGAGAAATGTGATTTCGCATTTTCGCACATTTGCAACTCGCTAATGAGCACCACAATGGTAAAATTGCCGGATTTAAATAGGCAATTCATACTACAAACCGATGCATCAGACACTGGCGTGGGAGCTGTGTTGATACAGGAAGAAGACGGAATACGTTACCCATTATGGTTTGTCAGTAGAGCTTTTCAAGGTGCTGAGAAAAAGTATAGCATTCCTGAAAAAGAATGCCTCGCAGTTATTTGGGCCGTGGAAAAATTCAAGAATTTCCTTGAATTCACACATTTCATTGTTGAAACAGACCATTCTGCTTTGACTTGGCTACAAAAGTTGAAAGAACCAGCTGGGCGTCTAGCACACTGGTTTATGAAATTGCAAGGATATATGTTCACCGTTGTACACAGAGCCGGCAATTCAGTCACAATGCGAGCAGCTGATGCATTATCTCGTGTACATTCAATACATTATGTTGATTCTTACATTGTGCCAATTTCGCGTAATGATCTTCTTGCGTCTCAACAAAAAGATGACGAATTGCGCCCTCTAATTGACAAGTTGAAAAATGGTATTGCTACAAGTTTAACAACAAGTCGCTGTGTATTGGCACATGATGGCGCTTTGATGCGTTATGTTGGTCCTAAAGGAAGACCTTGGGAACCTGAGCATTTGTATTTGCGCATATGGCTTCCGCAAATATTACAAGCTAAAGTTCTGAGCTTCTACCATGATGATATCACATGTGGTCATCTTGGAATAAGGAAAACATTTAAGCGTCTAGAAGACCGCTTCTATTGGAAATCTATGAGAAATGATGTTGTCCAGCATGTGAAATCTTGTGTTAAATGCCAAGAACGGAAACATTTCTTTTTGCCAAAAGTACCTGGCAAATCTAGAATTCCCGACTGTCCATGGCAAGTAGTATACGCTGATCTAATGGGACCATATACACCTGGTTCAAATCAAAATACTTCCATTTTGCTAATAGTAGATGCTCACTCAAAATTCGTTGAAATCTTCCCATTACGAAAAGCAACTGGACATACCGTTGCTGATAAATTTTGGCAAGTCTGTATGAGATGGGGCTTTATGCAACTTTGCATTGTTGATAATGGACGGCAATTTATTTCGAAGGAATTTGATCGAATGTTAGAAATTGCTGGAATCGAAAAACAGCCAATCTCACCATATCATGCACAAGCCAATGCTGCTGAACGATATGTTCAGAATGTCAAAAATGTCATAATTACGACTATTGAAACACGTAAAAGCTGGGACAAAAATCTTACAGAGATTCAATTTGCTCTCAATACCGCTCGCAATGATGCAACAGGATTTACTCCTGCTTACCTTAATACTGGTCGAGAATTTCGTACTCGATATGACACTCACATGCTTCTAGATCTACCTGCAGTAGATGAGCAATTGGATGAATTTGGTCTTCGAATGCGATTCATTCACGAATACGCTCGTGACCAACTCATAAGTTCCAATCAAACTAGCCTTCAGCGCTATAATAAGAACAAGGTGGATAGAGCTTTTCAAGTAAATGATCTTGTCTGGGTTCGAAACCACCCTTTGTCCAATCAGTCCAAAGGCATATCTGCTAAATTGGAACCCAGAAAAGAAGGACCTTACAAAGTGGTTGCTATAATTTCGCCGCATGTTTACGACCTGGAATGTTGCACAAATGGCCAAATGAATTATAAAGTTCACATTAATGACATGGCTCCCTACATTTACAGATCCACAGTTAGCCTTGATGCAAACAATGATCAAGCAGATGCAGCAAATGCAACAATCGATGGCACCTCAACCTCCGAGGTCCCACCCGTTCCAAAGCCGAGGAAGTCTCCACGCTTTTCGAGGAAACCCTCATTACAAGAATAATTCTTACCGGGGACACTTTCAGTCTCGTGGAATTATGAAGCCAAGAGGCAAAGCTCATCGTGATTTTTCTCGAATGCAGAATTTTAAATCCGCCAAATCATCTCAACTTCCGTATGGTTATTATACGGATAAGGACGCCGAGTTACCTTTCAACCAAATGAATGAGTTGTTCAAACTCACTGTAAAACAGCGCGCTGCTGTTAAAGCTTTGGAACACGCCGCTGGAAAACCAGCTGGAATGTACGTTGATGCAGGTGTAGTCGCATCTGAAGCTTCAGAAGAAGAAAAGTTGACTTTGGGCATTGGAATTCCGTACAACCCCGAAGCTGTTACTATTAAGCCTGGACTTGTTCGACTGGTCACCATCACGGACTCCTCTCCCAAGCAAGGCCAGCGTCCCATCATTCGATTTAACCGTTTACCAAACATCGGCAGTTTCGAGTTTGTGGACCATCTTCAACATCTTGTTGACATCACCACCGATGCCTACGAGTCCTCAATCCTGTCTTACGAGGATGAACAGGAATCTTCCAAGCTACCCAACAACGCCCACTCCATGGATACCACTGAAGACGAAAATAATTAATTTTTGTAATTATTTTAGTTTAATGGCGGGAAGATGTGAAGTCCATTATTCACTATTACATTATATTGTAATGTAACTATTCTAATAGCTTAATATTTGTTCTCCAAGTTCCAGTCAGGGAAGTTTCATCTTAGCAGTTTATATAGATAGCATTCATGTTCCAGTCAGTAGGAGGATTTGCTCTTTGCGAATCCCCATTCGATGTCAATTTCTCCAAGAGTATATAAGCAGCAGTTTTAGCAATAATCGAGGTTCTTTGCTAATATGTCTTTCTGTTGAAAAGGTCGAGCTAAAATAAAGCTTTGATTTCAAGGAACCAAGTTCGAGAATTTGTGTCTCGGCAAAATATCGCTTTACAGTTTTAAGTCTCTGGAGAATCCGAGACCATAGTTTTAAGTTTAAAGGCAACACATTGCCTAATTCAAGTTGAAGATCTGGAAATCCGATCGAACAAATCAGAATTCCATCTGGAAGACCAGATAAGTGAAGTTGCTTCTAGTGACAAGACTAAAGTTGACAGGAAATACCGTTAACTTTCCTTCATCCGTTGCCTCACTCCAAAGCTAGCCTTCACAGAACTATATGCTACTGATCATCGTCTCTTGGCCTTGAACTGAGCTGTTGTTGTTTATTGATGCTGCTGCAAAAATCGCCCAGTTTTTGTCTCTGAAAGGTTACTTGGATAAAGATCAAATGTGTCTTGTAAGCAAGCCTAAACTTGACAGATTTACTACACATTTTAGTTGATCGACCCTGGACGAGAAAATCTGTGTAGAGTTTGACAGATCACTGGTATCACTAACGTCGTCGTCGTTTCCCCGAATTCTGTGAAATGCTCCTCAAAATTGTTGTGGAATTTTGCGATTTCAGTATGTATACCATTACGTGGGCATACAATGGAACCTACCTGGTACAGTTTGCACAGTAGAGGTTGCTAATAGTTTCCAAGCGAGATGCCTTACCGAGCAGTGCCTGGAGCTGGAGATCCAGACTGGCTGAATTCGCTTTGAAATACGTAGAAGTAGAATGAACGACAGTTGTGAATGCAAGTTTTACAATGCATGTGATCACAGCTGCGTTGAAAGGCATTAAAAGCGTCTGATGTATACATGCGCTTTCAGGGAAAGCACTGTATGTTGGCAGATAAATTAGTTTTGAGTAAACAAAGGCTGCTGGACAAGTCTGACCGAGTTCTTGATAACCTTTCGAAGGCGTGCAACAAATGCAATGAAAAGTTGGTGTAACAAAAATTAATGGAATAGTTTAATGCATGCTACCCTTGCGACATAGTAATGGAAGGCGAAATCGAGGTCATGGCAAGCGGTTCCAAGGGTGGGAGAAAATGCCTATTTGCACTGTGGAGAAGAACAGTTCGCGAATTTTGCAAACTCCATGCGCAGACAGAGTGCAAGTTGGCAAAATGGGTAAGTAAGTAGAGGCAGCGAAGCGTATGAGCTACTGACTTTCAGATTTGATTTCCAGAAAGCACAAGCTGTTGCCGAAAAGGAAACGCTGACAGAAAGCGATAATCGAAGGCATTCGGCGGTAATGACACGTTTCCGGAAACACATGTATCATGCTGGGCGGTTTGGATGAGAACTTGTCGAGCGTGTCAGGGCTGATAATGGACCAAACTCAACTTTATTGGAACCCTACGCCATGGAGATTCACATTGTATGTGTTTGATTTCGAAAAGTTCTGTATGCATTCAAGTTTGAAAGAATTATATTGGTCATTTGACCTCGAATGGCAGCATCACAATAACGTTATATTCAAGCAGTTTTTCAGCACTTCCTGGCTTCACCTATATACAGTGTTACAAAAATGCCGTATCAAAAACTACAGTGTATTAACCAAAGTAGGAAATGGCTGTGTCCAGAAAAATTAGTCTTTAAGGAACCAAGCAAGGTGAAGCTGGCGTGCTGGGTGGAACCTGTTAGTTTGTATGCAATTAGAAAGGGCTGACCTCTTTGATGTTACCTGTAATGGGAATTTGCAAACGTTGCGTCTAGTATGCAATTAAGTTACCTTGAGGTTTACATTCGAATTCCTTCCATTCCAGTCGCACGCTGATTCTTGATCTGCCTCATGATATAGTGAGTTGAGAGGGACTCTTTCCTTAACTCCAGCTATGAAATAATGGTGTAAAAAACGAGTGAGAAAGAGAGAGAGAACTTGTGCAAAGGTTAGGTATGCAAGCAGGCCGGTTATTATTAGTCCTTAATTATAGGGCGATCAAACAGGTAAATTACTTCCCGGTGCTGTTGCATAAACCTACGACGTTGTGCTGGTCAGAAGCTCGTGTGGAGGCTGGGAATTGTTGAGTTGTTAATGGATGGAGAAGGCAAAGTAGGCTGGAGATTGGTGGATAAATTATGTATGAATGGATGAGGCAAATCTAGTATTTTTATCGGATAAGAGTCATAGTTCACATATATGATGTGATGTAAACATACGGATAGGAAAGGGAGATTGAAAGGAATGAGTATAACAAGTTGTGTGAGCTCTTTACGAGATTGAGCGATATAAAACATGTAATCAAGCTGCATATATGCTTCTTTGAAAACGACCTTGTGGAGGCTGTTCTCGATCCCAAGAAAGTAGGCTTATGTTTTTCGCAATAGAGCTTATGTGGATGCAGATGTAGGCAACCGCACACGCCCTCTCTTTACGCAACATTATATCCCATTCGATCTTAATAACCAAGTTCACAGGAATCACCTAATGAATCTAATATGTATTGATTAGGCCAAAGTACACAGTACTGAATAGAGGACCCGCAGGATGGCCATGTATAGAAATTCTCTTAAAATTGAATTAATTGGGGACTGCACTTTGGGGACAAATACAGTTTAGTTCCCCGACAGAATACCAGTCCTGTGCCTGAAAGGTATTGACAATAAATCCAATCCAATGAGAATATTGAAACTCGCACCAAAATAAATTTTTGAGTTGTTAAGTGAGTTATGATCTTGGTCGGCACACAGGTTTGAAGATTGAATTTGTTAAAAAATCATGTCGGCTGGCGACAGGTAAAAATTGGAGGGGAAAAATGCGGTTGATTACGTTAGCGAGAAGGATGTTGGAGGTTGGAGCCAGCTGACTGACAGCTATGCTGTACGGAAGCCTCTAAAGAAAGGTGAGTAATGAACATGTGATGCTAATTAAAGCCAGGGATTGAACAAGACAGAGCGACAAGGAGCCGTGAACAAGTTGTCATTTTTACCGACCTATCCGCATGTGCTTGTTAGTCATTGTCAAAAGTTGTTAGTCAAAGTTATGTTCTTGAACATTGATGAAAGAAACGAGATTGGAATCACGAGGAGACAGAATGATCTGTTGCGTTGCGTCTCTAACGGAAATAGATTTTTTGTTTTTCCTCGAGGGAATCAGCATAATAGATTGGCGTCATACTTATTTGTTTGCGAACAATCAACCTCTGGGCAAGGCCGTTGATCCTGAAAACCACTTGAGCTTATTTTTATGACCAACTTGATCAACTACTGCGTTTTGACATTCCAAAGAAAAATATGGCAGTAAAACTGTTGCAAATTTACTTTACAAATCGAAGCGTTTGAAGATTAGCAAGATTCGCAGTGCGCCGGTAGTTTCTGGTTGAAAGATTCGCAAAGGTGATGGCCATGTACATCGTAGTGCCTTGTCGGCGTTTGACAGATCGAATTTCGTACCATAATGTACAACCTAATTGGCACCTGAAACTTTATTGGGGCAAAAAATGATGGAAACATAGGCGTGCTGTTGTCGCAATCTGCAGGCAATAAACAGGGAAATTCTTGTTGTGCTTTTATTTGCAATTGTATTGTATATACTCGGAACTTCCTTCAGAACCTAACGATTGTTTATCATGAGGTCAAACTATATATTCCAGCCAAATCCTAAACGATTTCCGAAGAATTTGATGACGTAAACGATGTTTATGATGCATGTCAGTTGAATTTGCAACCTAACTTAATTGCCCCTTGTAAAGTGCCGACGATCACGGTGTAAACTGATAATTTAAGCTACTGCGATTTAGAATGTCAACGTTGTTTATATATACGCAGTTCAATCAGGTGTGTTGAGTCTATGAAATGTAAATCGGATCTGGCATGTGTGAGGACTCGAACTTGACTGTAAAATGTAATTGTGATCTTATCGGCACAAAACCGACGAGACGTTATGCTTGACTTGCTTCCAGACTTTACAGAACGCACTTCCTCTATTGGAATGTTGTATGTGTTATATCAAGAAGTGTCAATAAACAGTTCGATGCTTAAAGGAATGATGCTTGGTTTGAATTTAGAATGTAGTTAGTGTTACATTGTCCACGTATCAAAAGTCGGGGATACATTGTTATTTGTGCAGCTTCTTTACCAGAGCACCATGATAGTCAATGATATTGTTCGCAGCAGGATATCGAAAGCTTTCGTGTTGTAAGTTTACCGCCAAAGTCTGCAAAGTAAAGTATATTTTCTGTCTGTCGGAGAGACCAGATGAGGTGAGTAATGAGTAACGTACTGGAACTCGGGTTCAATCACTTTCAGTCGGCAAAGTTTACGACAGAAATTGCCTGGGGCAAAAGCTTTGCTAATGTGAAGCTCAACACGAAATTTTGTGAGTAAGTCATGATTGCGACAGGTGGTCCGTGCAAGAACTGATTCGCAAATCTTGAACCGTTGCTGATTACTTCACTTGTTGAAGATTGCGAGGCGGATCAAGTGGTTCACTTAAGGCTGATCAATCAAAGACTATTGTAATAGCCCATATCCAATTTTTGAGAAAGGGGACTTCAGCTGCGATCAGTAGCCATTAAGGCGAACGCTTTTTGCTGCATCTCTGAGGCGTAACGCGGAATGCAGCCACTAACTGATCTGGCAGTTGCGTTTTTCCCATCAAGTGTTGTATATATATACGTTGCACTAATGCAGGAACTTTCAACTACTTCGTGCGAGGTGATTGCATCAGATTGCAACGATGCAGTCAAGACAGAGGAGAAAGATTGAAAGCAACGATAAGATCCAAGCTGGCGAGTGGCTCTCAGACATTGTCAATGCACTTTACCTTGTGGTTATGACAAAATGCATTGGCTGGTGAAAACGCAAAAGTGCAATAAATGGAGACGTCGATAATTTTGGTAAACACAAGCAGACACAAGTGGCATCCCGTTAGAATTCACCGTTACCGGTGCTGCTGTCGCGACATTTTGCGAGGCTGCTGAAGATGACAAGTTGCGAATATGGTCAAGTGTGACGGCGGTCTTCTTGGCTTATGTAAACTAAATTTTTCACACCTTCCAAAAATGTGCATGACATGTTTAACAAATCCATGTTTTTTAATTATTAAATCATCAGTCGTTTCAAACCACACTTGATCTAACCGGAAACCATATTTTACAGCAGTTATACTTTTTTGTACTTGAGGTAGTAAATATAAAAGCCAGGTGTAAACTCGCTAGACTTTTCCATTGTTTGCAGAAGAGCCTGGGGTGAAGGTACAGGTTCAGTATCAACGCAGAAGGAAAAGACTTTACATTGCACATTTCGGTCTGCAGTTGACGTCATCTGTGGTTTCTGACCTGTCTGTGGAATTGTCAAGTAGCCCCTTTTCAAGCCTATACAGCCATAAAGCAAAGCCGTCTATGTGGATAGTCGGATAGTGTATATGGACAAAGTTGAGCATAAATGCAGAGGATATTGCATATTGGCAAAAGTCATGACGCTTGCAGTTACGGCAAATCCTAGAAGATTAACGAGGAGAACATGCCATGGGAAAAATCCCTGGTAAAGTTTGACGATGCGTGTACGAAAGATTTATGCTTGCCACACTTTGACGTTTGTATTGGCATGCGCAATCTGTTCTAACCTTCGATTCATATTCTCCTACTACTTGCGTATATATTCAAAAGTAAAAATGCACATTTCAAAGTGCGGAATAATTTTGTGGGGGACAAGTTGCTTGAAAATTCAGATAATTAGGATGAGAGAATACCACCATAATGAACTTTGTGAAGTCCACGATGTTTTATCTCAAGCAAGTAAAGCTGGGAGTGGGATGGAGAGAGGAAGCGTACGAGGCAAATGCGAAGAAATTATTTGCAAAAAGTTGTAAGCGCCTTTTGGTTCATAGGTCAGGTGAGCAAGAAGCATACAAAATGCACCCGAGTCTGCAAGGAAGTCTGCTATAAATCGGTCAAAAGCCGTTGCAAAAAACTGGCTTTGGTACTTACAGAAATGTGGATTAACATAAAGAAGCTTGACGTAGGCTTTTGCAAAGGCTTGGGAAAGCAAGAGAGACAGACGACGAGGAGCGAAAAGCTGATAATGGAAGACAATCAAGATGATGCACTGTGATTGGGCACCGTTTGTTGTTGGCGCCGGTGGTCGACATCACGAAGAGGCAAAAAATAGAATTGAAAGGTAAACCGTCATTAGTGTATGGCGCTGGCACTGTTGTTAAGAAATGGTGTTCGATTGTTACATTTATCAATTTAGAAAGCACGCAGTTCAGTCAGTTCAGTGGAAACGTGTGAATCTGGTGCCATTTCGCCGCTGGCAAGTCTGCAAAATACTTGTCATTTAACGGTGCTGGTTGTAAGCTTTAATTGCCACACGAACTAAACAACGCATACATTATGAATTTAGGCTGCCACGATCATCAATTAATTCTCTCACCTCGTTTTTGCTCCTGTTTATTTGGGTCTTCAAAATCGTATCTAAGAGTTCAGAGTCGCTTTAACTGTTTCAAAAAATAATATTAATGAAATATCTCGTTCTAATGAGTGCATGCCCCAAACTTGAGGATAAACAAATCGAATAATTTCTACGAAATATGCTACTATGTGAACATGAGTAGGCTATGATAATCCGACCATTTGTTTGATCCTAGTTCCAATTTGCAAATATTTCGCCAACTATGCTCCTCACCTGCTCCCGGGACAATTTCACGCTTGTTTACTCCAGCACGTTACACGCCTCGTGAGTTCAGGTTTATGTGTGCTTATCGTGTGATCTGAAACGGGAAATTTTGGAATCTTGCTTTATAGATAAAATGTACTGTTAACTACTGCATTATATTAACTACTGTACTATATTGTGAATATTAGCAGTGAAAGCTTAGAAACTTAGTTCACGTGTACAATAAACGCTTAACACTACAGACTTGATAGAATTAATCCGATAGTTTTATTCTGCAAATAATCTAATCAAATGTAAGTGTTAGCACAAAATTTGCCAACATTAAGTAAAGATTCGAGTGATAGTTTCTGTCAAAGTTGCTTAGACTTGACAGAATGTTTGTAGAACTTGGCTTGACATCAGCTTGGACCTGGCCGTATCGTCTACATATTTTTGAAATAACATAACTTAACTGCACTATCGTATAGTATACCTTCGAATTTGAATCTACGGTCCTGCAGTTGCTCTTTTCTTGCCCTGATGGTCGCTTTGTTGTGGTTCTCTGCAGGACCAAAGTCGACTGAGGGAGGAATGCTTTCATCGAGTTGTTTGTTTGTGAATGACGGCTAGAGGCCTCAAAGAAACGACGTATATAACTAATGGAAAGGTAAGCGCATATAATTGTACTCATTGTGGGGAGACATTTCGGATCCTCGAGTATTTGCCTGTCTGACACATTCAACTGCAAACTGGCTGAATACAGAAATGGTTTGGCGGTGTTATCCGCTTTTGCCCCGTTGAACAAGTGTAACGTAACAGGAAGGTAGTAAAAAACCATTGAAGGGTTTTTGTGTCACTCGAGGTGTGCTAACAAATGAAATGTTTCACGTTCAATGAAGTTATATCCTTTAGCTCGTGCCACTCTCAGAGACGACAAGTATGGATAACGACACGCTTTTTAGCTCGGCGACAATGCCGTATGATTACTCTCAAGAGAGCAAAATGTAACGTTGTTTACTTTTGTAAACGGAACTCACGCTGACGTTTGTATCATCACACACCATGAGTCTCCAGTTTTCTCGGTTCTTTCTGTCAACAGAGAGGACGAGACAGGTGTTAAAGAGTTGATGTCGTCGTTCGCCGAGGAGTAGAACTAGAGAGACTGACTGACGCTGGAGAAAAAGCCGAAAATGGCAAAGAAGGAAGGCGATGGGCCGCTATCTTTGTTTGACATCGTCCTAAGCCAAAAAGATAACAAATCATTGCGAAAAGCTAGTAGACAAGTTTGTCTTTACAGTAATAAAGAGGAGATGGGAGAAAGAGAGCCGAGAGAAACGTGGGCCGTAAAAATTTTGAAGGAACTACATACGTTATTGTTGTTGAGGTTCTGGGAAATGGTATTTGAGATGATGATAAGGGAGAGAGGCCATTTGGCCAATTTCATTTCCGTTTTTCTCACTCAAGCTCATAAATTTTGATGTTAGTTTTTTTACTGACCATAACTCATAATGTGCGGCTTGCGGATAAAGTACGGTGATTTTGCAAAGCTTCTGATTGTTTATAGTACCTGCGAGAGAATTTGATCTCGTGATTATCCCCAAATGACTTGACTTTTATTGTTATGAGGAAGTGGCAGAAAGTCCCAAGTCCCTTCAGGTAGCGAAAAAAGGGTTGTTGCAAACATTTATAACCGGGGCGTAGAACAATGCCAAGGTTTTGCCATTTGTTTTGTATTGTACATTATTGTAAAGTTTAATACAGTGTCTGGTAAGCTAAAATGATCATATATAAATTTCAAGTACCAAATCAATACCCGAAAAATTATTTATGGCACTTGCCTCATACCATTATTGAAAATGTACTGTACTTATAAGACATGGTACTTCGAGGGCAGCTTAATCAATTTGAGAAGTATGCCTGGTAAACCTACCTATTAAGTACTAAAAACCTGAAAGAAGGAAAAGTAGTGAAAGGTCACAGTAGCTGTCATCGTAAGTGTACAATGGTTAAAGCTTGTTGCAAAACGTTTTATTACTAATAATATCAGAAATAATATGTGGATGAATTCTGGTAGAAATCTTATGAAGTATGTGTTTCCTTGGAAAATGCATACCAAGGATGGGGAAAGCAAATTCGAGTGTGTGTCGTTGTAGACGAGACCACAATGCGTGGATGTTGTAGTGGTTGCAATAGTAATATTGTATGCAGATGGTTATAAAGTCGGAGCTGTATGTGTTGGCCATGTAGTGGTTTTGGTGAGAGCATTGATTTATGATTGTACAAGGGCTGATTAGCAAGTTTATAGTTTTACGCAATGGTTGAATGCGGGAGTTTGTGGTAGCAGTCTTGTAGCTCGGTTTAGTGCACACATCTACTCTTCATCTTTATCGCCATGCAAAATTAATATGCTGGCAAGAATACATAAAGTGTTCGGCAAAACAATTTGGAGGTTCGACCGGAGATTTGGTGGTGAAATCCTACTTGGTAGCAACCACCATCAAGTGTACCAATGGGATCCGCAAACAAGATGCCTTATAAAAATATACAAAAACGTAACGAACCTTGGATGGCACGTTACAACCACCTAGACCGTTGTTACAGAAGCAACAAGATCTTGTGATTCTATGCTACACAACACATTACTCAAGTTTACGTAGAGAAACAGTAGTAAAAAATTTCATTCTTAAGATTCACAGTATGATGCAAGGTTGCAAGACAAACCTTTCGCATCGGTGTTCATAATGTTCAAGTCTTGGAGACTTGTAGATAAATTCTTTGATGTGCAAGCATCAAAACAATGTGTGGGAACAGGAGAGAAAGAAGGAGAAGGGAAATGTATTCGTTCGTAAACAATAATTTTTGATATTACATAATCAACTGGTTGTAAAAATACGGGAAGGAAGATAAAGATTGTAGAAAGGAGGGGGAATGGAGCAAAGTGTTTTAGCAATGTTTGGGAAAAAATTAGGGACGACGACGACTAGTTGATGAATGTTTTAAGAGCGGATGAGGCATAGGCTGGGGTGACCACTGCCCCCCAATTTATTCATTATCCCATGCATTCAGTCGACTTTACAGCAGACTGATTGATCTTGTTATCGGAATATAAAAGTCAAAGATGTCAAGTCGTAAAAATCTCCCCACTTTATGCACTTATATTACCCAGACGAGAGGTCCGTGTGGGTCGGCGGCGGGAGAATGGAAATCTCTTGACGGTAATAAACCGTACGACTTTTGTTACGGGCCGTCCGGGGAAAATGGTTGGACCCTGTTGTAGTATGTATGTTCCTGGGACTGCTGCCATGCTAATTCCAGCGGATTGAGTGATTGTCAGTGGTGAATTCATTGACGAAATGACGAGCTCACGCAGGAGGCAAAGGAACCCGAGTTTCCGATGGACGGGGAAAAAGCACGTGGGTTTGTCAATCTGGACAAACTGTCTCCTGGGCTGGACACATGGCAAATGATGCATACGGGACGAAAGGGAGAACAAGGGTCGTTCATGAATTAAACACAAGATGATTTCCAGGAACGTGTACACGACATGAGTGACCGGGAAAACTCGTGTGTGCTGCTGTGTTATTCACGAGTAAAAGCCCCGATTACGTCATAAAAATACATGTCCAGTCATTCAGAAAAACCTTCTCATGCAAAATCCATCGATGATATTCCGGTGCAAGTGAGTGTACACTTGTTTCTATGTTTGTACATAGACCTTAGTTTTTTCCTACAAAGGAAATGCACCAATGTCTGCACACGCAGTTTTATGATCTTGCGTTTAATTCCTCGTAATCAATAAACCAGAGGCTACACACAAAGTAGTAGGAGCAGAGCGTACCAAGATTTATTGCAGTAGGCGCAGTTCAGGGTAAATTCGGTTCACGGAAAACTATGAATCGCTGGGAGCAAAGTGCAAGCTCCAGAATTGGATTAACCCATAGTACGTTTCGCTATATTCAAGAAGAGGTACAGGCGGTGGCGGGTTGCGAGAAATCCACATGGGGAGGATACTCGTGTGCAGTTCTGAGAAATCCATCCCTTTTCACTGATCACTGAGAGAAAAACAGATATAACAGTAATGCATTGACCGGATGCATGGTGTTAGGTACTGATGAATGAAATGCTTGGAAACGAAATTCCAGTGAAATGACTAAATACGCAGGAATGTAACATAATGCTATCGATTGTCTGCACAATTACATTTAATACTTGTGGGCAGCTCATGCGGTACTAAATGCTCTAATCT
>JAQGBJ010002064.1:0-18513 GCA_034698345.1 Sphaeridia pumilis
ACCTGGACTTTTCTCCCACAGCCAATTCCCCCACTCCCAACACCTGTAATTAACGCCATCCATCTCCCTACAATCTCCTTCCTTCCTTTACACGTATACACACACACATACCAAAAGTCTTGTTAGTTGCCCAATGTAGCCATATACCGACTTAATACCCAACTCCAAGAGTGAAATTAACATCCACTTTTTCACCACCGTTTATTTCTAGCCTTTAGATTTATTGCAGTGGCCATGCCATGGAACTTATAATTGTTCACAGCCATTAATATTCCTATACTACGACCATGTCACTTTCTCCGTATGAACACAGAACGTTTCCACCAAAGAACTCACCAAAGGCTAACTAATGAATCATATTATTTAAAAAAAACTTTTCCGGAAACAACCCACAAAAACTTTCCTCCACCAATAATACCACCGCTCCATTATTATTTTGTCAAAGTTGAACCAGCAAAAACCGATTTTCCTTCCAATTACATCCTCCCATTTTTCATCCCAAAAATACATTTTTTGCTACCTCCATTAATTGAGCTAGCTAGCAAGTAGACATTTGTAATACCGAAACGGGTTCCTTCCGACAAGATAATTGTAGATTAACATAGCGTTGCACAATATCGATCGACGGCCCTGTGGAAGCTATTCTTCTCAATGCATTTCCGCAATGTCTTTTCCAAGTTAGCCGCACCCTCCCTTAGCCGTTCACTTTAGACGCCGTTACATTAAAACGGGACGTAACGATTATTTTCTCTCTCGCCATAAACCATTGCTCAGATTAACTTTTAAACTGTGAATAAAAGACCTCACACCTAATTACTACAACTGTAACGACAAGTTACAAGAACATTGCACTTTTTGCTCTAATGAAAATCATTAGACGACATGTTACATTAATTCTAGCTCAAACACTATTCGATGCTGTACACGCGACACGTATATGCAGTAACGGCGCCCCTCCATTGCCGCCATAAAAATTAAACGTTAGCTTGTACCAACGACATTTAATTGTTGTAAGTAAAGATGAGGTTCGTTCAGTCCGTTTTAATAGCTCGGTTGCATGAACGACTTGGCCGGTTTGATTCTGTTCACGAATCTAGTAATAGCATAGTACCGGTGGAATCTACGACCACGTTCATGATCATGATGGCTACAACAATAATTTTCTTTTCAGCTCCCCCAAAGTTGGTGGTAGTACCGCAGAATATTGAACTTCAGCCTAAAATGACTGCGTATTTCGGATGCGAAGCCGGTGGGGAACCTCAACCCTTGCTCTTCTGGTCTCGCGAAGACAGCCATTCTTTGGTCTTCCAAGGGAGCTCTGCAGCCAACTCGCGAGTCACACCCGAAGGCACTTTACAGGTAAAAACTATAAGCTTTTGACATTTCTTTTCTCGTATAGAGTAAAGAGGTGAATTTCTCGCAAGGTTGGTCGTGGAGTGGAATCCAGCTTCTTGGGAGTTATTAGCAGGCAGAACTGCAACTTCAGCCGCTGTCGATTACAGTCCTCCGTAATCGAATCATAGTGAATCAAACAAGAATCTAATTACCAGAGCGAGGGAGCAACTTTCTTTTATTGTATTATCTCGCCGTACTTTTTACACACACGTTCCTCCATCCCTTTGCCTCGCAGCTTTGGACTTTGATTATTAACAGCCTTCCCTCGTTGCTGCTCCTTCCTTGATTACGTAACTTACCTTGCAACTTGCAGCCGGTAGTCATAATGTGGTTCATGTTGCGTCACATACAAAAAGACGGGGTTATATAATTTGCCCAAGGGAAAGTGGCCACAGTATATAGTCGGAGGATAAAAGAGTATACATGAAAATTACACTGCCTGGAGACAACCGCAAATAACAAGCATCTTTACCTCTCTTGACTCCTTTTACTCTCGTCATTAATTCAATATGCGTCCTAAAAGCCACTAACAAAGTCTTTCATTTTCTAGATTGAAAATATCACTGAAAATGACGAAGCTTACTACATGTGCGCTGCTGTCAGTCCCGCTGGCTCGGCGATTCAGCGAGTTCGACTCAAGGTAAACAATCTCATTGTCTTTTTAGCCTCGTCTCCACCGTATATCCCTTACTTTACCAAATGATTTCCGGTCCAGGTGACACCGCTCGAAGAATTGCCACCGCCTATAATCCAGATCGGGCCTGCTGACCAATCACGTCCTGTGGGCTCTGTCGCAGTGATGCCCTGCATGGCTGAAGGGAATCCCGCGCCCATGATCACATGGTACAAGAATGGCGAATCCTTCCTTTTGAACCACAGGATTTACACGGATGATGCTGGAACTCTGAGAATTAATGGTGAGTAAAGTAAAAGCAAAGGAACATTGGGAGATGCAAATTCTTTCATCCTCTCACCTCTAATTACTTTAATTAAGAGGAATGTGCTCTCCATCTACTACTACAAGACATTGTAGATGTAACTCTAGCGTCCTACATTCTAATTATTCTTGATTTGTGTCTAATAGTTTTCGGTCTTTCTCTCAACCCAATCTACTACTTCATTCGCATTATTATTGCATTTATTAGTGGAGGACTCACAAGAGCTCCCTTAATCACGTAGAGTCCTAAATCTCACTCGCATAATCTGCTTACCTTAACCGATGAGCGAAAATGTGTTTCCATTTCCCTACATAAAGTAGGACACCATTATGAAAGGCCATAATCTCATCGTCTCTTTCTCGTTCCTGAAAGATTCATTAGGAGGAATTGAACAAGTGGAAACAATCTCGAGACTGTATATATATAGTGCTCAAGCTGCGGATTCACCGAAAAAGTTATCTCTGCCAACAAGACATTATTCACGTGAATCTCCCATTATCATCGTCTAGCTCGCACGTTCCAGTTTCCTTCTTTCTTTGGAAACACAATAGGCTTTGCTCCTCTTTCCATGTTGTTACAACTGTTGCATAAAGAGAAACTATGGTGAAATGGCCCAAATGAGCGGCGAGTCAAGTCTTTTCTTTCTTTCTTTCGTGTATATGTCTTCTCACGACAAATAATTCTGCAACGAGCTAAAAGTTCCAAAAGACCAATATTCTCTTATCTTTCTTTCTCGTTCAAGTGTGAATGTGTCTCAACTTTTTTTGCAATAAGTCTCCAGTCTCTAGCTCTTCTTTTTGCTCTATGAATGAACAAGCCAGCATCTTTTGATAGCCGCAAGTTATTTTCTTACGCCCGCCGCATTAAACTTGATACTTTCTAAAGCCTTTTAGGCAAGTCAAAGCTCTTCCGGTTCGACTTGATTGTTTCCTCCTCGAGCGGCAGAAAGTATAAGATGGGAATCTCGAAAGTTTTTCTTTTATATACCGACTAAATGTTGTTTGTAATTGACTTGTGTAGACCTGACACAACAAGATGCCGGCATGTACGAATGCGTCGCTTCGAGCCGAAGTGGCAAGTATGTTTGGAGAGCATATCTTCGAGTGGAACAAGAACCGGACCCCACTGCAGTCTTTAGTCGGACGGGACTGGACATGGCGACACTTCGCCCTCGGGAGCCTCTGAAGCCGCAAATTGTCAAAGTGGACGCGACTTCTGTCACAATCGCCTGGCACCCTCGATACTTTGAAAATGAACCTGACGTCCTCTCTTCATCTTTCGCAGCTCGAAATGAGTTCAATTCGCATCCCTTTGTCCTAGCTTCAGAGAAAAAGAAAGTTGTGGCGTCATTCGGACCTGCCAAGACTTCCGGTCCTGCGAAACGCCCCACTGGGGATGCCGATGACGATTACCTCGATGATCAAGACAAAGACTCGGCTGAGGAAGATGACATTCTGATGGCAGATGAACATCCAATGAACGACAGACAGAGGACGCAAGTTCTTCGTCAAAGTTGGGTGAAGCGGGACTTGAGTGACGATGGTGACACACCCCGAGCTCATTCACTTCAACACCACAAAAAAGTTACAACAAGTTCAATTTTGGGTGCAGACAATGACGACGACATTGATTTGGATGGGAGCAGAGAAAGTAGACGTCGACTTGACAGTGGCGGAGAAGACGAAGAAGAAGAAGAAGACGTTCGGGCACCAGATGCAGATTATGGCAAGATTCCGACGGTAATCGATGGAGAGGACGACGAAGAAGAAGACGCTGCCGAGATTGGGGAAGAGCATGTAAACAGTAACAATGAAGAAACCACTCATGATAACAATCTCATTATCCAGAGCGAACGCCCTTTGACACACTCGCATCATCTTCAAAAATTCGCCCTTCCTTATGCGCCTACAAGTAGTGCAAGTTACCCGGTTCCAACAACGACCAGCACCACGACGACAACGACATCGACGCCACGGACAACCTCCACCACCACAACTAGTGCCGCTGCCAAACCGGAAAATTATCCTCCATCTCCAAGCCAACCCATGTACAAGGTGGAATACTATAGCGCGGATGAAGTCCGTTCTGAATGGCTACTTGGAGCCACCAACATCCCGAGCGAAATTTTTACCTTCCACCACCTCAAGCCGAATACCGAGTACATTTTCTTCGTGCGATCAATATCTGGAGATGGGCTGGAATCTGCTCCAAGTCCAGTGTCCGACCCCATTACAACTTTCATGACAGGATCAAAATCAAGTCAAAATGATTTGATTGCCGCGAGGAACCAACTCCAAAGCTCCGTCGTCGTCATCCTCAAACAAGCTTATCCGACTTCGCCGACCAACATCAAAATTGAGTGGCAGGTAAGCAAGAGCTCAAAAACTTTTTTCTGCTCAAGTGGGCCCAGAAATTCCACAAATCTTATTATGGCAATTATAAGTCTTGTGTGTGTGTGTGTCTGTGTGTACATTTCTTCCCTTAACAAGACGCTCGGCAACATTTACTAAAAACATTTCCGCTAAAAGCCCTCATCTACTATAACCTTTGCCACATGACGTCGTCCTTTTTCTAGCTCTTTTGCTCCTTCTTCCTTCTCACTAAATGGTAAATGTAGCCTCAGGAGGAAGAAAGCACCGAATGTATGCACTTTCACCACGGCCAAACCAACTTCATGTGTCAGTTCATAAGAACCTCTTCAAGTTGACCATGTTGTATTTTTTCCTGATTGCATTGCTCCACACGCGCCGTTTGACTTTGCCGTCGCGTGCCGTAGACTTGAGTAGACCAACAAGACCGGCAAAAATATAACGTTTCTTTCACTCTTATTTACAGATTGTCAATGCGGGAGATTTCGTCGAAGGTTTTTATATTTACTTTCGCCAAGTGGAAAACAAGGATGAGGGCTCGTATCAAATGCTGACGGTCCTAAACGCTGGCGCTTCGTCCTTCCAAATTGTCGGCCTGGAAAAGTACACAACATATCAAATATTCCTTTTACCTTTCTACAAAAGTGTTGATGGTCGCCCCTCAAATTATCTCAACGTCACCACCATGGAGGACGGTAAGCAAAAACACTTGCATCAAGTCCAGCCAGCCACCACACAACACGCTTTACCCGACCTCGGACCTTGTCTTTTTCGAAACATGTCCAACACATCCTCAATAGTCCTGTTTACATAATGCTATATAATATTGGACACTAAACCACCCGCACATGCAACTCATTCTCAACAACTCCATGCTCAATTGAGCTATTACTGTCATCAAGAGTTTGCATAAAATGTCTCATCCCACAAAGTATTTCCCGTTTATCGTTTGTCCCTTAGCGAAAACTGTTACCACCCGCACACACAAAAACATTTATTTCTCCTTCTCTTGTAAACCCCCATAATCTAAAAGTTGGGCTGTCGTAACAACTTTTAATTTGTGACCATAGGACGGTAATTACTCTCAGGTGCTGTTTCTATTCGTCTGGTGGTGCATTTCGATAGTACACTGTCCAAGATGGATAAATTCTCCTACACATTTTGCTCTCTCCCCACTCAAATTTATCCATGCAATTTTTATGACTAGACACAAGGGGGCGATATTAATAGCCAATATAAATTTTCCATATTTCAGTTCCGTCTGCTCCTCCCGAGCTAGTTGAAACTATTCCCGTAAATACTTCTGCAGTTGTCGCCCGATGGAGACCTCCGCCAGCTCGACATCAAAATGGAATTATTTTGGGATATCAGGTACTATGCAAACGCACATATCAAATACAATTGCCTTTATACAACTCATGCCCAAATCGCGCCCACATGTCGTCATAAAACTATAAAGCTTGGTGGTAAAGATACTGCTTGCTACAAAGTAAAGTATTGATTTTGACGACGATTCTTACTTACAACTGTCTCTCAGCTTTTATGGGCGGGTGCAAAAATTGTTCCTAATCGTAAAAGGGCCCGACGGAAGCTTTGGAAAAACTAATTCCAACTTTCCTTTTAGCTACGCTTATGGTCCGGCTCCTCAATGATATCCAACGTGACTGTAAACGGATCGACCGAGTCCACCATCTTGACAAACCTCTCACCTGGTCATTCCTACAGCCTGCAAATCGGCTCCTTCACATCCAAAGGCGTCGGCCAATTCACTCCAATGAAGACCCTCAACTTCCGACCTGACCTTTACATGCTAGCATCTGGTGGAGGAAGTTCAGGAGACACGGAAACTTCCCCCAGGAGCAAGTCGCCAAATAGGCCTCCCAAGGGTAGCTCGGCGAAAAATTCCAAAGTGGGCTATGACGGCCAAAACATCAACTATGGAGCAGGACGTCCAAATGAGAATAATCTCGCCGAGGATGTGGACGTGAACGAGAGCTACGACGACGACGATGTGAATGGAATCATATCTTATGGAGGCGGACATGCGAAAAATTCAAACGTCATGTCCGAAGGCTGGTTTGTGGGCCTTTTGGGAAGTTGCGTGTTTGTCGTCCTCCTTGCAGTTATTGTTGCCTTGTTTGTCCGCCGATGTCAACTTCGAAAAGACACTGATAAATTTAAAGGTAAGAAAGAAAGAGGCTTAAGTGAATATAGTAGCATATTTGCTTTGATGATGAGAGAGGCCGGACAAACAATAATGTTTCTTCTCTCCAGCTTTCACCATTAGCAACTTAATTTACCTGACAACAAGTCAGTAGACACTCGACTCTTAAATATGTATAGCCTCTTCCACCTAAATTCGTTTACTTTTCTCTTTTCCTCTTGTAGCCCACTTACACACCAATATACAATATACAATCCTACTAAGTAAACTTCCAAATTGAATTACACCCCTTTCCGACCAGAGTCAAAACACTTTGTTTTCGAGAGAAATAATAACGTTGCCGAAATTAACCTCTTCTTCTCCGTACAAGGTAACAAAATTCCCGGCTGCCAATCTCCCCCGCCCAACACTTTTACGGTCATCGACAATCGACATGTGTATAGAGAAGACACTTGAAATGAATTTCAAGTCCATGAGTTAACTCAAGACCATGCAAAGAATAGCAACTTTTCATTGGGTCAGAACTCGCCGAGTTGAAGCAAAAGTTTTTGAGAGAAAAGAAGGTAGACGTGGTACTTGCCATTATTGAACTAGATGAACGTGTATAGTTTACCGAATATTTGATCAGAATGCCACGTGTTCATCCCCGAACATTTGTTCTTCCTCTCTCTCTCTTCACAAAGACACATTGCAGTGTTGGAATCAAAAGTCTTTGTTGAAACAATGGCATTTCTTCGAGGTAGCACTTTTGTACATAGTTGTAGCAAAAGCAAAGAAGTTCCTGAGTAAACTGCAGCTTGATTCGGGTCGTGTTCCGCCGAAATCAATATTTCTATCAACTTTTTATGCTTTTCAGTGGTAGCTACATAGTCAATCCATTCCGCTTACACACGGAATAAATTGAATGACTTTCTCTCCATCTCCAACTTTTCCTCTGAGAGAGATCTTCTTCTTTTTCTTGTGTCTGTTTGGAGATTTATGCAACCCATCCACCCTCCAATCGCTCCTTTCCATTCTTCCACTTGCACATCCCAAACCAAACGTTTATCGTTGTGCCTCCGACTTAAATTTAAGCCTTGTGTTTTTTGCCTCTTCTTTATCTCTCGGATTACCTCCAAGATAACCTTTCTTATTGTTTAACATATCTTTGCGAAAACAAACGGGGTTTGACGTAATCCCGCCTTTTTATCCTTCCGACAGTTTCCACCACGGAGATTCCAGATGGATCCATGCCGCCACACTATGCTGAAGCTGATAACCTGTGGATCGACCCGCAAAAACATCTTGCTATCAAGGCCGCCCAAAACCACGACCTCGCCGATCAAAACGAGTACGCCAATGCCAATACTAACAATTACGCTTATGCCGTCGTTGACGGCAGGCACTCGCCAACTCCATACGCCACCACCACCCTCCTTAATGGAGAAAAACATGTAAGTTTCCCTGTCGACGGTTCTTAATTTAGTGCCTCAGCTTCCTGTACTCATTGAGACAGTTCCGGTTTCGCAATTATGCATGGGAGGAGGAGATTTAAGACGAGGGCTTTTGCAAATACATTGCCGGATAAATGGAGAAAGTGACATTATCTAGACAAGATTTCTTTGACGCTGTTTCATGAGCTGTTCCCTTGATTAATCGGAAGCTCATTTTACTTTGTAAATTTTCTTTTCATTTTAGCAGTGGGAGCTACTACTTCTACTAGAGTCGTGTCGGTACTAAAAACATGTTCATTTTCTTTGTCCCTGATTTATTAGCTTCATTCATATTCAGGCCATGTGTTTTCGCATAATTCAATTTGACTCTTCTTTTCAACTCACCTTTTCCACCTGAATCACGTTTGCGTTTCTGTGTTTATTCTGTTATTTATTTGCTCTTCAAATTAACACAAACTGTGCCCTGGGAACCTTTGCAGACAGTTTGGAAAAGCGCTTGGTTTTGCGCATAGCTACTCTTTGGGAAGGCAATTAATTATTTGCGTAAATTCTAAACGAGTTGAAAAAGAAAGCCAGCAACTGTTTTAGTGTGCCGGCAGAAAGTTTGTGCTTAAGTATTTGAAACAGTAAAAAATTTTGCCTTCCAGAAATCCAGCTTTAGTGTCTTTAGCGAGCCTCACGGCGGAATGTCTAATGGACACATGCCCCGTCCAAGCGATTTTGTCACTATGAACTCATCCAAAGTTGTCGACTGGAATAACGGCCTTCTTAATGGTGGCAAAACGGGTTCTTTGAACATTTTTTCGTCGGATAAGAGTGTAAGTTTATGGGTTCGATTTTATAGGGTTGTACTAAAATGGTGTTTTTCAGCCAATTTTGAACCTGACACAGAAAAATGTTTTCTTTTTCTACCTACAGGACCTGCCGAGGTTAGGCATGATAAGCAGGGGTATCCCTGGATATTCTTCTGCCAGACTCAGCTCGACAAATCACGGCGGAAAAGGCAAAATTAACGACGACAAGGATGGTTTCGCCATGCCGAATGGTGAAAGCGGCAAAGGGAATTCCAAGAACGTCCTGTCAACATTCCAAACGCCTTTGCCTACAAGAAAACATTTGATTGTCGATTTCTCCAAAGGACAGAGCATAAATAGCATCCTGCAATTGCAATCCCACGAGTCAAGACTGAACTCTCATCATTATAGTCATAGCCATAACCTTAGTTTCCACCATAATCATAACACTAGCAATGGACAAGTTAATCATCACGCTGTGTAGAAAAAATTGTAAAAAGCCGTACTAGATGTTTACCGATGAAGAGGTCGTAGGTTTAAATGAATCAAAAAGTACATAATATGGCATCGGTCGTAATAGCCATGTCGCATCTGTTGTTGTACAAGTTGTTATTATACAAAGACATGACACTTGAGAAATGTGTCAACTAACGCCTCGATAATTTATTTCATGTGTCGTAAATATATTTGCCAAAAGATTTGATGCAGCCAAGATATCTAATAATAGTTATTTGATATTCTTTTTCATGATGAATCGTAGAGTTATTCGGTTGCAATAAGTGCTATACGTATCGCAAATTTAATGTGTATATATCAGAGCCAACAGAGGTGCTGAATTTTGTATGTGAAAATTGGTTTGTTAAAATTACTATTTGTGGACTGTCGATTAACGTTCGGAACGCCAGTTTCATTAACAACATCAACAAAGTTTGCCATAATAATGTACGTGAGACTGTACATATCAGTTGTTACGAATAAAATGTTTGGGCCCTGTTCGCTCTCAATTGATGTTTGATGCAATACTTGATGAACGTACAGTTCGTTTGGGATCGAATTCAATTTTTATTCACTTAAGATTGCATAACTAGATTACACGACACTCTCTAACAGCAGTTGCATTCAGAATAAACACATTTTCAACCAGAATATTATAACTACGAAACTAAAATTAGCGTACCAGTTCAATTCAAATCCCCGACACTTACTTGAGCATAACTGAAGTATATATCGCTTTGACTCAACAATATTACTTCTGCACTACAACAAATACTTGTTCTCTGAACTATTGAGTACAAAACAGAATTGAGAAGTTTCTAACGATTGACAGTGTTCATGTTTGTCTCCTACTTGTTTGGTCTCTCAGCAATCTCGTAGCATACGAGTCGTATAAATGTACCCTTGAAAAGGCTACTATGCGGTAAAATTCATCCCAATCCGTACAAACACTGTTATGTCAAACTTGAAACAAATTAACAAGCTGATAAAGTATATAATTTTCCAAATTTCATAGCAAAATACATGTCAAAATTGGTCATGCGGCGCACATAGCGTTTGTACGAAAGTTTGTTGATAATGGTAAAAAGTGCATGTGACAGACAGCACGTTCATAGAGAGGCAAGTGTGTAATAAACATGTCTAATCAGTAAGCAAAATTGGTTAAAAGTAATAGCTTGTGCAGTAGCTGCCACAAGCAAATTTTCCAGAACTCAGATTCACACTTAAGATTAGGGATAATCTCAATTTTTCAAAGCCGAAAAATTTCTTCCAGAACATGTCTTACTAACGAGTAGTGTCAATGGCATCTATTATTGTGACACTCTTGAGATCAAAGAAACCCTCGTAGCCACTGATGGTGTTGACTTGATTCTAGCACACTCCGTTGTACAAGACCTACTTGACAATAATAGCCCAGCTTGCTAACACGGAAAGAAGTATCTTGTGCTGCATAACATCAATTACGAAGGGCCTTACTCGTGAGCTCGCGGTTCCAGAAGTAAATATGGACGAGCTTTCGAAAATGAGTGTAGCCTAAACTGCTACCGTTTGGCTGCATAATCAATTAACTAAATGTATTCGATGCGTATCATTGCACCACACCATCACAAACACATAAAATACACTTGTATATACTCAATACCCAGTCACACAATAAAAATTGCTAAACTAACATACAGTCAACAATCTCAAATTACCTAGTCTGAAAGAATATTGATACAAATAATAATAATACATATGTACTCGTAAATTAACCTTAAAAATAACAGGTGTAAATAGTCTTAACGGCAACCTACAATTGACTTCATTCGAGCCTTTCTATTTGTAATCTGTAACCTGTACTGTACAACGCCAATTCAGCTACATTCTTCTAGTCATTAATAGCTTACCTACTTGTTAAGTTTTCGCAAAGATTAGCAAGTGTTACACAAACTGTACGAATTGTATAAAGCCAGTAAAAACAAGATCTTCCCGAGATTCATTGTCGCAGCAACCGCTACATTCTATCATCTACCAAAACTTGAACAATTCGGCTAATGTCATGAAAAATTTCAAAAATACTGTAAGGACAGAAGAGCTAAGCATAATGTGAGAGTTAAAAATTTTGCTCCATTAGATCAGCTGGGATACTGTGCTATATTAAGCATATTACGTCTATCTTTCTATATTCAGATAATCTTCATTACTTTTTGGGGCTCGGATTTTTGCTTCCGGCTTGGCTCTTAGATTTCTCTTCTTCTTTCGTTACAACGACATCTGCATAACTCTTCTTCTCCTCAACTTGACCTGGTGACACAAAACCCGATATTTCAACATATTGGTTTTCTTCATTCGCTCTGCGCACTGGTTTGTCGTTACCTTCTGCGTTGTTTGTGAAACCTGGTTCGGTGTATACAACTTCTTCGGTTTTCTTTTCTTCGGTAGTCACTGCTTCCTTTTCCTGCACATTGCGTCTCGTTAGTAAACACGTACAAATTTTGTTTTATCAAGGTTTGTCGAAATTTTGATACTCAACTTACTTTCACTGCTTCTTCGTCCGTAGGGGCTGTCTTGTCCTTCTTTGATCTCAAATTATCCACAAAAGCATGGAACCTGGCTGAGAGCGATGAAGTTTTAGTATCTTCCGGCGCACCCTTGTTGCTGTCTCCATCAGTTCCCATCCTGAAAAACAGAATCACTCTTCAGTTTGTCTCATAATGCTGTGTTATTCTTTTGAACGAGAAAATGAATGTTCAGTTACCTTTCCTTTTCAGAAGCAGTACCATCGTCTCCTAAAACCAAGCCAAGATATATTAATCACCGAATCTCCATAATCAGTTAAAAATTCCACTACGGTATCATTCCGAAGACTTGCCAGCAGAATCCTGATGCAGAAGGCTGAGAAAGTACTTATACTACCCTGACAATTTTAACCCTTGAATAGAAGTTCTATCCTTCGCAGCGTTTATTATATAGGAAAGAACAGATTAAACCATTTACTAGGACCTTGAACAATCTGATGTTCAAATAAAAACTAACAATGACCAAGTCAATGCTTGTTCAAGCTTCAAGATTTATTCGACTCTTTAACCATAAAACGAGCTATACTATTTGACACAGGAACCGTCATTTAAGATTATCCGCAGAATTAGCGTAACCACTATGCACAATACAGGCAAAACAGCACTCTAGCGTCTGAACGAACGGATTCCACTCATGCGTCTGACAAAATAGACTGATAGTCTCTCGTACACTTGCTTCTATCACAAACGTACTGACCGTAACGGAGATAAACCCGCAAATCTTTCTTGAAGTTGTTAATACAAGGCCTAACATTCACTTAAGGTAACAGTGTAAATCGGTACTCGATTCCCAAACAGCGGCAGATTTAGTAGGTACACTGCCTCTAAAAGCCAATCTGCCAACTCTCATTTCAAACTTTACAATCATCAAATGTGTCTACGTAAGATAAGTAGGCATATGCAAGGCAATCATTGGTAACACATAGATATAACAATGATACTCATTGTCAAGCAGAGGCAACCGGTTGGCGAATTGTTTTGAAACTTGTCAAATTTGATCCTTATCAATAGTACTAGTCGTCATCGATCCTAAACGTTTAAAACCAAACTCTGGTCGCTTGGCACAAGGATGAAAGAACACTAACAAACATCCTGAATTCCTATCAGTACCATACAAGCATTTCTCTCAATCATTCGTACAAAGACTATAGCTTAGGTAGCTTTGCACTCAAATTATCATCCTTTTTTACAATCAGAAAGCGAGTGCTACCTCAGTCTTGGCAACTTAAGCTGCAAATATCCCTATAGAACATTTTTACATCCCTACATAAACATCTTTGAAACACTTTTCAAGACCAGAAACCAATAAAACTTTTTCCATCCTATAAAAATACTAACCAACGATTGTTTTTGCTACCCAGGACGGCAATTTTGCAAACTGGAAGAAACGCGGTATTCAATATTCAAAAATGCACTTAGAAAGCTTGCCCATTCGGCAACACAACTTGCTCGCGTACTACTGCTCGAGATGCAACCTATCGTGTAGAACACATGAATGGAATGTTTTCCCTAAACTTATTGTACTTTTATGCGTAAAGACGATTCAGCTGCAGAAGAGATCTAGTAGTAAGTAGATACGGTACTTCAGATAAGAGAATTTACGATCAATACAGCGTCATACTATTTTTACAGATACTGTATAGAAACCGTCTTAAGTACGGCACGGTAGGCCGTAAGAGAAAGCTTCACAAAGGTCTTACCACTTTCACAAAGCCTCAAACGCCCAACTATAAGGACCATGCAACTTAAATACACACAGAAGCAAAATACAGGAGCAAAAATACACCAAGTCACATTCAATTAACTCAATCGGGTACAAAATTAAAAGCTGTTTCAACAGCATTTACGTTAATCGAACCAAAGAAAACAATCAGAAACTCTAAACAACTTCCGACTCCGCAGGATCTCTCGATAGGAGTACTCAAATCAGTGTTTTAGTTGCATTTGTAAGTGAGAGTAAAAGCCTAAACGGGGCTATCCTTGACCGGTCTTCCATTACTAAAGTTATTATATCTGTGGCTCTCCTCGTCGTTGCTTGGTGGCGGACCAGAGGGTGGTGGAGGAGGGTGACTTCCGTTAGCTTTCGCTGGAGTGTCCACATAATCCGTATTTAAGGGATTTTCATTTCCCCGCTCTGCATCCGGTGATCCCCCGATACGTGCCGTAGAGTGCGAGTCACCACCATCTTCGTAAAATAAAAGGAATCAAACAAAATATTGAGAAAAACTCTTTTGGTTACCACAAATTCAAAAACATCACAAAAGCGTCACAGAAAAGAACAAGAAGAAATGTTGGAAGGTGAAAGAGTTAACATGAGACAGTCTGTCGCATTTGAGACCAAAGTAATGCCTTCTGAAGTTTTTGAAAATGATATCGAAAAATTCAAGTAGATTGCAAAATTAATCAAGGACGTGATACCAGAGTTTTTCTCAATAATTGACGAAGTGTTCCGATTCTCTTTTACTTACGGTAACCGCCACACGAGTTATGAGACGAGCCACTAATTTGATTGCTACCGATTAAGGACTATTTAGTGTACATCAAAAGCTCTGATTAATACAGAAAAGAGTATTGAATCATTTACCACACATGCATTATGTAATTGATGCAACAATAAGATAAGTCCTAATACATTTAGGTCTCATGTCGTGCACCTTGCACAGACTAATGACTAGAGCGGTACAATCTACCCAAACAATTTCATGTCACATTCCAAAAGTGCAACGAAATCTAATCGCGAAGTCACAACCAAAATCAAAAATCTAATAGTACGAACTCAGATGGCATACTTTGGTCAACACATGCATATTACAGAAAACACTTTGAAGCTAATAAAGACTAACAAGAAGCAAAATCTACAAACACACACTCGATATTAGTTTCTTGAAGTCCCTATTTTTATGTACGATTCCCATCATTGGTGCTACTAGTAGTAGTTCCTGATTTCAATTATTAGCTACCAGCATTTTTCAAACTAACACGAAAGAGAACAACGTTTTTGGCAATATTCCTTGGTTGGGAGGTTAGAAAAAACACAACTCCGTGTCACTATACAAGCACCCTATTTGAACAATTAAGTTAGACTTCTTTGAAAGTGTAGAAGCGATGTTTCATACATACTGGACAGCTTTGCCCCAACTATCCTGATAGATATTTAGCTATGTATCTACGATAAATAGCATTTATCGAGTGGTTAGCGCAGAGCGTTACAGTGAGTTGTTTCAGTGAAAGAGTGGTTATGATCAAAAAGGAATTTGGAGTCTGTGTAAGTGAAAAAAAAGATGCTTGCACTGCTGGCACACGCATGAAACAAACCGTGAGGAGCGAAATCATAAAAAGTCAGGCATTTGAGGCTCACCTTTGAAGCACAGCTTTCCCTTAGATCGAGCGTACAGAACGATAAGAACAATTAAAATAATTAAGACGGGGATTCCCAAAACAAGGCCGACGATTCCTGCAGTTCCGATGCCACCTGTAAGAACAAGTAATGCAATCAATGTCGTCTGGAAACTAGCCGTATAACACTCGTGTTGAAATTCGTACCTTCTTCTGGGTTGTTTGACAGCTTCAAGTAAGTTTCTGTGGTTCCAAGTTGTGTGGATACTCGCAGTCTGATATCTTTATCAACATCCTCGTCCTTCACTTTCTTGATAACCAATTCTGCCCTCACCAAGTTACCCTGCAAATCAATGGTATTGTTAACGAACCAATAAACACGATAAAACTCATCAGTTATCAATATTTACCGCCAAGAATTGCAGTGGTTTCGCTTGATATTCGGTAGTGTTGTATCCAGAATTGAGAGACACGTCCCGAATTTGCCAAGCGACGTTAGTGGGTACAGGGTTGCCAGAAATGTTGACTGAAACAACCTGTTCTTTTCCAACATCAGCCTGGATTTTAGGCTTTACGTTCAAGAAACGGGGCTTGACTGTCAAACAAAAATTCAATTCAATTTAGTGCGAAATGTTCAGCAACTATTCTATTCAGCTTTATCACCACACTTACACGACACTGGTACTTGCATCTTGACTTCAGTGAGGTCATCCTTTGTGTTAGCTTCGTGAACGGTTTGGCATCTAAGTTGCTTTCCGTCATGATCCGAAGTTACAGGGAACTTCAACCTTTGTCCAGTCAGTTGTTCGTTATTTTCGTTAGTTTCCAAAACCGGTCCCAGATATTCCCTGCCCTTGATTTCCACATCACCTACAAATAAAATCAACGTTCGTTATTTATAAACATTCACAAGCAGCGAATAACAAAAACTCCATGGCATCACGAATGAAGCTAAGTTTACCTAAGAACCACCTGAAACTGGGCTTTGGGGATCCATTCTTAGCTGCGCAAGTAACTTCGAGAATACCATTTTCACTAATTGCGGTGACGATCTTCTCAGGGAAGAAAACAGGCTGACCGGGTTTTTCTGAAGTTTCAACATGAAGTTATAACACCAGCGATAAAATTTTGCTTTAAAATAAAATATTCGGTATAATCTTACTCAAGATTTCGATGTTCACGTTCCCGTAACGCCAGTCGCCGTCCTTGGTGATGAGCGAACACTTCCAGTCACCCTCGTCGGCGGTACTAACTCTCTGGATCTCTATTTTACAATCACCACGAGTGAAACTTTGTCCGACATACTTGTAGTTGTTCTGGATGATTGTTCCAGAAATGTCCTTTCCGGTCTTGACTTGAAGATTCTGTGTTCCCTTGGTGAAACTGCATCCGAAGAGGGGCACTCCATTCGAGTTACACGAAATAGTGGCTGGAGAGTCAATAGCCACGCGGATTTTTTGCTGCTCCACATTCGCCACGTCTGATTGACTCCATGCTCCACAGAATAAGCCTGTAAAATATACACCAGGTCAAAAGTTGAACAAGAACAAATGAAAGTCTACCTAAATAAGAATCAGTTTGGCACATCCAACAATTCATTCCTCGAACTCAATCAAGCAAACTTGTGCTAACAAGTTCAATTGCTTTCACCTCTTACTGCTTTTTGCAAATACCAGCACTCGACTCATTTCAAAAGTGACTTCAGCCCACAACTTGACTGCATTAATACGAACTCAATCCGATCCATTAAGGCTTCAACATACTCCGTCCTCACTACCCAACCGGCATTTATTGCACTCACAGATTGCATTTTGCACGTCATCATCCAACTTTGGCGATGACCTAAGCTTCCTCTTCCACACCGATTCACAAAAGAACCTGTTTTACAAGCACGCGACAGCAACATTATTTATTCACCAATCCGAATAAACAAAAAGTACCAACATCGACGAGACCTCGATTCCTACAACTGCAAAAATCTTTGCCACTTACCAAGCATAACGAGACAATCCCAGTCACGAACCTGCTTCCGTACTTGTTGATATGTACTCTCTTCTCAGCCCCAAAACAATGATCAGATCATCAACAAAATCATTATTATAATCATTATTGTCGCTTGATTACCAATACCCAAGTTTAATCTCAAGCTCTCGAAGTCTGTCAATGGCAAACATAAGACTCACATTCCATTCTTTAGCTATTTGAGACAGACAAAATTCCGCTTCATTCAGATTTTTGTTTCCTCTTTACTCTCATAGCAATGCCTTGTGAAATTTTCGCTGCTGCAGCAGCAACTATCAACATCAACAGCATGTAGGCCAGCTGCCCATCATAAACCCGCTTTATCTTGGCTGCACCTTTCATTTCATCTTGTGCACCACCACAACTTCACGCTTTACCCCAAATCAACGTCGTGAATTATTCTTGCGAATTACTTTTAAAAAGAAGCAAGAAGCACTTGTTGGATTCCTCATCAAGCAACTGTAATGCAATAACGCATCTTCGATACACCATTCATCACAAAAACCTACAAAGTCGCACATTCTAAACCTAAATTCCGCATGGCCCATCAGTTCAAAAATTACGACATCAACTGGCTCTAGCCGATTGTACGGTTAATATTTTGCGTTCATCCTCTTTGGTCACTTACTTGAGTAGCTACATCACGTACATATTATGCTGTGTAATATCCACGTTAATAGCGCCATCAAAATTTCCTACCACTGCAGCAGAAGTCTCAAGCTTCACTTGCTCTCAAAATCATTCTATTTGTGGTCACTACATATACGGTTTGAACCGAATTCAATGAAACAGTTATACTTTGTACTTGTTGCTGGCGACCAAAGACCATTGCAACCGCTTATGTATTACCGCAATCTGAATTCCATCAAGTCGTCACTATACCACTATCCTGCGGTGTCCTTAAAAATCTGACCATCCACGCTGGTTGTGAATTCAATAATGTCTTACAAGGATTTAATCTGATAAAAAAGCTTGTCTTGGTATTTAACAAATTTTGATTTATTTA
>JAQGBJ010002065.1:0-18498 GCA_034698345.1 Sphaeridia pumilis
ATTAGATTAGTATAGCTTCTGTATATTCTCCATTGTCAGGCTATGAAGAACGTGGAAACACGAAGCTGTAGACAATTGAATAAAGAATTCAAATCAAATCAAATCAAATCAAAACTTTGGTTTCCAGCCCAAAATATCCCACAACTTGTATGTACTTTTTTCGTAATTGCTTGTCCTTATTTGTTGATGTTGTTTTTTTCGAAATTCAAGGTTCAAAGGGAATAAAATTGGATGTGGCTTTGCTACCCTTTTTAAGTCCTCATCTTGAGGATGATGAGCGAGTGAAAGGGAAAGTCGTTTGATATCGCCAATCAAGGATTTAAATTTCAGGCGGATTTCGAACGCTATTTTTGGTGTGTATGAAGGGTACAAGGTACATCTAACGGTACCGCATGTCCTCAAAGTCAAGGACAGCAGAAAAACACACTATATTTGGACTGACTCAAGGCCAAGGTATCTCCGTTTCGATATGATTGTCGATTTGAACAATTGTTCCGGCAGACGATGAAAATCAAGTAACATTATTCCAAACTTGGACCAAGTGTGAAACTGCGGCTGTTCAATTGATATTGATTTGTCCAGGCTTGTCGTAAATGTGGCATACGAACTACAGTAAAAGAACTAAATACAAATGCACCGGAGTCCTTGGGAATTGAAAACAACGAAAATAGCAAAACATCAAGTCATATTTTAACTTTTCAAAGTTCGAAAACAGTGAAAAAATTGGCAAACATTCATAAAACAAAAAAAAGGAAAACCGTTAAAGAAAACTTGGTCTGATCGATAACAGTAAAGGTTTGGCTGGTGGAACCTTGTGCTTGTCCCGGAGCACGGCTGGCTTGGCTGCTGAACTGGGCTGTTAGTCCTCTCTCAAAGGTGTAGTCGTGATGACTGGAGGTCTTGTTATTTGTGGTCCTGGCAGAGCAGGCGCGTGACATGCTGAATATGCTGGTCTTACCGCTGGTCATTTCGAAGTGTTAAAATTAATCCTCGAAAATAATATTGCAGCTATCGTAACATTAACATACAATTAAAAATGTTAATCCACCTGATAATTGCAGGATGAACTTCACGATCAGTAATGCCTCGAATTACAGAGTTCTTACTAATTTAATTGAAAGCACTTCAATGTCAATAAGTGTACCTACTGTGGGTTTACCGTTACTTCTGTTTAGGGTAGCTGTCAATGTATGCAGGGCCGCCTCCGTACTTCCACCAGCTATGTATGCAGCTATATATAATTGTATCAACTCTAAAATAAACTTTATAAGAATATGATCAAAATTGCAACATTAATTCCGTCATATTTTAGCATTCATGGGAAAACTTGTATTCCTAATTTTTGTTCAAACGGTTATATTTTCAATGAAAAAGAAGAGTTTTCTCGGATATAAAAAAGAAGAAGAAAATATCACTGCAATTCCTCCAAGAGAACGTACCTCCAAAATTATGCTTGCGCATGGCGAGCGCGAATTCGGCATCATGTATCATTTACACGCTCAGCTTTTTGCTGAAATAGTGAATTCCGCGAGTACGAGGATGCCGTCAGAGAGTTGATAGGTTCAGGATGATAGTTTCACGTACAAGTACCCATTTAGTACATCAGCAAGTCTGGAGAAAGAACCGAATGAAATATAAAATGACTTTTCAGCATGGACAAAAAAAATCAACTTTTGTCAATAATCAATAATTGATTGATAATTTTGCTCTAATCCTCATAAATCCGCAGGCTTACCGAGTTGTGCAGGTAAACAGCAATGTATCCCGAGGCTTTATTATACTGTATACTATTATTATACTGAATGGTTCAGAAAATATCATCGGATCACCAGAGCTGTGTAACACCTTTGAAGACATAATATAAGAGTAGTGGATGTAGTCCTACGCAACTGTCGTAAAGCGCTATACGACGCTTGACGAAGGGGCGGCGCTTCCAGCGTCGTCCAATCAGCGAGCGCGATGCGTGGGAAAGTACAAGTAAGCCTTTTCTCACATGGTCCCTTGGAATGCGACCCCTTGGCTGGGCGTGGGAATGGAATGCGACCCCTTATCTGATATGGAGCGTGGGAATGGAATGCGAGCCCCTTATCTGATATGGTGCGTGGGAATGGAATGCGACCCCGAACGGGGCTCGCATACTTTCCCACGCTGGAATGGTATATAAGCAATGTTAGTTTCTTTGGTTTGGTACCAGTCTGAAAATGTCGGGCGTCCTGAGCAAAGCGTTTTCGTTTTGCTTTAGAGTCTCTTTCGTTTATTGGTGTGTGCGAGATATTTTTGAAGTCATGGGTCGATTGTATTCGACGATGCGCCCACGCAACCAGTACTACAAGTACGAATCCCAACGTCTATTTTCATTTCGCTGGTACATCGCAACAGTTACGGACGCCGAAAGAGAAGCTGCTAGACGTGGATTCAAGTATGTTAAAGAAGGTTCAGTTATAAAGTGTTTTTCGTGTTCGCGGATTTATCCGTGGCCAGTTACTTTCCCGGTGACTCAGTTACATTCTCGTCATCGTCAAGATAGTCCTCGCTGCAAGTATATTCAGGACGGTGATGGGAATTTACCAATGGAAGGTTCATATCGGGTGGCAAATATTGAAGAACTAAATGTTCTTTTCATGAGATTCTACCCGAGTGTATCAAAACGTGTTTTGTGGGAGAAAATGATCCGGATGAACATTCCCGTTCCGGAACAGTTGTATAGAGACGTTGTTGCAATTGACTTCACGGAAGGTCAAATGGACCAAGTACGTGAACTGGTGTACTTTTTGCCAAATTCGCGAGAAATGTGTCGTCAGTGGTTGATTGGATATAATTACACTATGCCAGCCGAACTTGCGGAACCTCAAGTGGATCAGCAACCAGAAACAGAGGAGCCACCAGTCCGTCGTCGTCGAATGCGAGCTGTAGCAACCACCGAAACGGATCGAGACGTAAATAATGTAGGTTCGGATGTTGTTGAAGAGACCGGACGATCTAACGATAGCATGCAAGATAGAGCATTAGTCGAGTCGGCAATGAGGTCAAATGTTTTTCCAAATGCTCCCAGGCCAATATTTCAAAATTATAAAGATGAACTGGCACGCTTGAAGAGCTTTGAGAATGCTAGTGAGTTTCCGTCTTTTATCAGCGTAATAGAGTGCGCAGCCAGTGGCTTTTTTTATTCACAAGTTGGAGATCTTGTTTTTTGTGCTTTTTGCCATGGTAGTGTTAATGAATGGGAGGAGGGAGACATCCCCCGGAGGGAACATACTAGACATTTCAATCATTGTCCATTTGTTAATGGAATCGACTGTGGCAATGAGCCATTGCCCGATAGAGTAAGAGAGCTATTGAGGGTGTTGGAAGAACATGATGTAATGTTTTTGAGACAAGACTTGTTATCAGATAGGCGTAGACAGAGCATCAGGAGACTAAATGTAAAAACCTTAGGAATGTTAGCGTTACCACAATATTCTCTATTTGATCAACGTAAGAGCTCTTTTGAAAATACAATTAGTGAGCAAAAAGCTGTAGCTCTGGCAAATGCCGGGTTTGTAAAGGTTGGTGAAGCCGTTCGTTGTTATTGGTGTGGCCTACGGAATACGCAATGGAGGCGGATGGACAATCCAGAAGAATTTCACCAACGACTATCTCGTAATTGCCCTATAACAGTAATAAAATCCTGGGGTGAGTCCCGTCAAGGAGGCCAGTTTGATTCAACTTGTATGATATGTATGAATAATCAGAGATCAGTGTTGTATTTGCCTTGTGCACATTATGTTAGTTGTGGCGAATGTATGTTAGTAAAGAACGATTGCCCAATCTGTAGAGTAAGAGTTGAAGCTTATACCCGTGTATATTTTGCGTAAGGAAAAAATGTAAATACATTTAAAAGAAAATCAATAAAAATCTGTAAATATGTAAACATGTGTTTTCATTTTAACCGCTAAGCTTTCCGATATCGTAAGAAAGATTTGGAGCAGGTCTTCATGAATTCGTAAAAATAATTTGCAGAAAAAATAAAGTGCACCAAGTGAATATTTGTTGGCTTGCATAAATGCCCGTTTTGCGACGTGATACAGCTCACAACTTTGCCGAGCAATAACTGCTGCTTTTCCCTCTGGTGAAAGTAATCATTTGTACTTGTCATTAAACGTTATAACTTGCTGCTCCTGTACATGGTTCATACAAGCTGTGGCATTCTGTCAAGGTGAAATATTCTAGATATGCAAAAGAGAAAACTTGAATTTGGGTTTTGTTGGTTTATTGAACAATTGGTAAAATTCACTTACATACATGTACAAGTTTTTTTTGTTTTTACAAAATGCTACATCTATTATCTAATACAAAATTGAGATGATTTACAAATCAAACATTTTTTGAGCTTTCACATTTTATCTACCATCATAAAAATTCAATGGCCAAATACTATATACATAATCTTCCTTAGGATGTTCTAAAATGTACAAGCACTCTTTAAGGGCGCTGAAAAATACATTATCTTTACCGTAAAAGTGAAGGTAAGCCTTTTGAGATTTACAAAGTAGCTCATTAACGTCTTTAGAGTAAACATGGAGGTGTTCTTCATCACGCTTCTTGAAAGCGTCGTTGAAAACCTCCAAGTGAGGTTCCAAATACTCTATATATATTTCGTCTCCATGTTCTTTGTGGTTTTCGGTGGTGGCGAAAGCTTTGAATCTGGGATTCCAAGTTGTTCGCCACACAAAGAAAGGTCCATCCAGTCGGTCTCCATCGTCATGAGTTTCCACAAACTCTTCGATTCCCTCGGTGCCATAGTTTTTGACGTATGCCGCCAAAACAACGGGTATCATGAACGGTGCGTGCTTGATTTTCAGGCGCCATGTTTTCAAATTTGACCTGGCTGTTGATAAGACGTCCAGATACGGCATCGTTGATTTTGTCCAGTCACTTATTTCGATAGTGTTCGACATTTTTTTGCAGCGTTTACTGTTCTTGCAAAGTTTCCACATTTAAGGATCCCAGATGTAGTACTTGTATTCACTTTGTTTCTGGAGTTTCAAAATTGTGTTGCACTCTTGTAGAGATGATTTGAGTAAGTCGTCAGTTGAATTGAACTTGTGGTAAATGTTACAGAGTTGACAGAGCAAGTCACCAACGATGTCTCTGTGAATGATAGTGTAGTTATCGTCAAACTTTTCAATGTCTTGGTTAAAGTTAATTTCCTGCCTGAACTCCAACAACACATCCGTGTCAATCACCAGCATAAAAAACTTTGGGCAATTCCGCATACGACGAAATGGCTTAGCTTGATATTCACTAATTGGTAAAAACGAAAGAAAACTTTGCACGGACACGATACCAAAGTTTTCATACGCTATTTGGAAAAGTCCTGGTATAATATACGGAATATTATCTAAACGAAGTCTGAATGTTTTAGGGTATCTGTACAAGGCGCAAACAATGTCAACGTATAGATCATTTTCAAGTCGCCATACAAATCCAACAACTGATTTACGGAGTTCCATGATTAATACTTAAGAAACAAAAGTGAAGGGCAATAACGAGGTTGAAGTCGACAAAATAATACCTTGTATATAGCTGATGTAAGCTAATCAAAATGTGATCAATGTGTTTTGGAGGAACTTGAATTACACTGGAATTTACGGCTTGTTTTCCGACATACGAAATTGATAAATAGTCGTCAGCAAAATTTACGGCAAACAAATTATTCCTCTTAAAACTGACTGCAGAAACATTGAACTTATCCCTACTTTTTATACAAATATTTGCAAATTCTTCTAAACCGGAAATACCTTTCTGTTGTATGTATGCTTGAGTGAGACACGGAAGTAGCGATGGAATTTCTCTTATAGGGAATTGAAGAATTCTCTGCTCATTGGTAACCGACGGTATGCTAATATAAGGTTTACCACAATTTCGCCAGCATAGAACAGAGCTTGAAGTGGCCATTCCTCGAAATCACAATAAACAAGGTAGTCTTTTAATTTCAAATAGGCACTCGCCAAGAACGGCATCAATTTCACTTTGTTTGGCACTTGGCAAATCTCGAAAAACTGCAACCAATTCGCACAAGAGATCGTCTGCTTCCGACGTGGAAAAGTGCACTAACTGATAAGTTTGCTCAGTGTAGTCGATTGTAAAAAGTCCTCACGACTCGCGGTGGTACAAATACCGCAATGTATATTTGGCAACTGTTTAGTGAATCTCAATGGAGAATCTGATGTTGGCACTGATTCGCATATTTTCAAAAACTTTTGCAAACCAACTGAATGCCCTTTGTATTGCAGATATTTTGTTGTCAATACTAATAAAATGTAGGGAATGTTGAATGCGGAGAAAATCCAGGAAAATTGTTTGTTTTCAAAGTCAAAAGTAATACTCACTCGAGAAGCATCAGCGTCGAAGATTGACAAAAATGGAGGTTTTTTCTAAAACGAACACAAATTCTGACTGAAGCTTTGTTAGTTTGGGAATAGTAACTGAAACGGTATGTTCTTACCTTTCCCATGTTGACAGAAGGACAACTTTGCCAGAGACGGCAGCCACAACTGAGGACAGTGGGCTGTGATTCCCTATTTATACTTGTTATCCCTGGGATGGAATGTGAGGGACCGTGGGAATGGAATGTGAGGGACCGTGGGAATGGAATGTGAGGGACCGTGGGAATGGAATGTGAGGGACCGTCGGAATGGAATGTGAGGGAGCGTGGGAATGGAATGTGAGGGACCGTGGGAATGGAATGTGAGGGAGCGTGGGAATGGAATGCGAATGAATATCCGAGTAACGTTCCGGTATCGTTACTAAATAGAGTAAATAGCGCCCTCTGTTCTTAAAGTGAATCAACTCCTTGAAAAGTAAGCCAGTTCACGACCAATCATCGACAAGGCAACACCAAAATGGGAGACTTGTCTTTTTTTCCTGATAATAAATTGACGTCATTTCGAAATCACGTAGAGCCACCAATCGAACTTGAAGACGACTACGAAGTTGCAGTCACTCAAGTTGCTTACGTTCCAAATAAAACCATCGTTAAAAAAGACGAAGTTGTAGGTAATTGGAAATATCCAGGCGGACCTTATAACAAGGACAAAGTAGTTCCATCCGTGCTGTATATTGGAGATAACCCCAGGTTCACTGAGGATGGTTTCATTATCTCAGATTTACATGCTGATAAAGAGTACGATAATGTGCATGATTTTTTGCAATTCATTGTTAGCCAAACCAACATGCAATACAGCATACAGGAAAACCGCCTGATTTTGACAAGAAAACTTTTGAACAATGTAAACATTCCCTTTTTAGAGTTTGAATTCACTTCCCGAATAGCACAAATGTTAGGAGCTGATGAAATGGAAGAAATTAAATCTGACGAATCTACTTCCAATGCACCTGAGGGTTATGATGAATATGTTAGCACAGAAGACTGCAGAGTTGTGCCAGTTGATCGAACGAAGCAAGTTTTCTTTAGTCAAGGTGAAGTAATGGCAATTTTATATGATAAACCTCGTCAAGTGGGTCAACTTGGAAAAGAGATTGTTGCTTCCAAGAGCATTCGCAAGTGGGAAGATATTCTAGATGAAATTAGTACGCAAATGGAATGGAAGTATACTAGATACGGTAGAAGAGTTTCTTTCTATCGATTGATAATGTACATGGACCAAATTGAGCTCTTCCTTACACCAAAGCTTAAAAAATACCTCGGAAGACCACAGGTTTCTAAACAAGGAGTTATGTACAAATCCACGCAGCAGCTCAAGTCAAATCATGGTATCATGACCAATGCTGGACAAACCCGACTCTATCTGTATTCTAACGTTGCTAAATATCAATATATAGGAGACTCCATGGCGCCTATTTTACGAATGATTCCGTTTAATTATCTGAATGGGCAAAGATTTGAAAGTAATTTTGATCAGCTTTTTTACGTTGACGTTGCTTCAAGACGATTGGACTATATTCATGTCTATATTAGAACCGAATCCGGGCAACCACCGCCACTCCTCCCCGAGCCTCTATCCGTGACGTTACACTTCCGAGTCAAGCGATGAGCTTGTACGCTCGTTACTCCAATGGCATGATATATCCGGTCCAGTTTGGATCCGGTGCTCCTCCAAAACTAGTCTTTTACAAAACTAATACTTATAGACAAGCTGGATATGGTCTAGGCGGATTTTTCAGAAGCATGGCAAAAAAGTTTATACCCTTTGCTAAAAATTACCTACTCCCATTTGCACAAGATCATGTGATGCCTCATGCTAGAACCGCTGCTTCAAACGTTATACGCGATATGACAGAAGGCGCTGATTTTAAAGAAGCATTTAAGAGTCATGGTAAAAAAGCATTAAAGGCTGGCGTAAATAGCGCATTGAGTCAGTACGGTTCTGGAGGTCGAAGACGACGCCGTCGCCGACGTAATATGAAAAATTCGTCAAAACCCAAGTCAGCAGGAAAAGGAAAGTCAGGCAGCAGTAAGAACGTGTCAAGTAAAAATTCTCCAAAAAGTAAAACATCTTCAAAAAGCAAATCGTCATCACAAAACAAATCCTCTTCAAAAAGCAAATCGTCTTCCAAAGGTACAAAAAACGCAAGCCATCATCGAAGAATATCAATTCGTTTGCCTGGACAAAGACTACAAACCGGTTCCGGTCGTGGAAAACAGAAGGGAAAGAGAGGAAAAAGTAAATCAAAAACACAACCCCGCACAAAACGTGACATTTTTGATAAAGTATGGGGAAAGAGGATCAGCCAGTTGGCGTAGTACGTGAAGAACTAGATCTTTTTGATCGCGAACCCTATGATATCAGTTGTGTAGGGACTACAATTAGCAAATTTTACCCTATTGCCCCGCTTTCTGATAGTTCTGCGCCAATATGCTTTTTAATACCTGGAACAGAAGCTCATTATGTAGCTTTGTCAGAAACGTTGTTGTATCTGAGAGCAAAGATTGTCAGACCCGATGGTTCCGATCTTGAGATTGCTGATATAGTTGCACCTGTTAATCAATTTCTGCACAGTGCTTTTTCACAAGTCCACATGTCAGTCAATGACACAAAAATTACTGCCCCAACAACGTTCTATGGTCACCGTGCTTTCATAGAAACGTTATTATTGTTCAATAAAGAAGTAAACAAATCTCAAAATGTTGCTGCAATGTACTACAAAGAGATCGATCCAAAAAATACAAGCACGGTTGATGCTAAAGACACTTCGTACAAAACACGTGTATCTATTGCCGAAAACAGCAATGAATTTGAAGTATGCGGCAGACCACGACTGGATCTCTTGCATCAAAATAAATGGCTTCCTCCGTCGTTTGACCTCAAGTTTGAGTTTTACAGAGCTAGTGATGATTTTTGTATTCATTGTCCAAGTCCGGCCTCCGGTGCTGCAACACCAGCGTTCAGAATCAAAATTACGGAAGCTTGCATGTATATCACACGTAGAAAAATACTGCCCAGCCTCGAAATGAGTCATATTAATCAGTGGCGTCATCATAAAAAGATGAACTATGATATGAAGCGTGTGGATGTCAAATCTTATTCCATTCCTGAAAACAGTCTTCAATCAGTAAATGAGACCACACTTCAAGGGTTACTTCCCTCGCGTCTTGTTCTTGCATTTGTACCAACTGGCAGCGGCGTTGTTGGAACGTCAACATCTAACCCCTTTTATTACGGTCATCATTCAATTTCGCACATTTCCGTGACCGTTAACGGAAACACCATTGAAAGTTATGCAATGGATTTAAATTTTGCTAGCACAAGTTCTCCACGATATTTAGAGCCGTATTATGCAATGTTTAAAGCTCTTGGTCTAATGAATTCACCTTGTAGTATCGATATGTCGCTCAAGGAGTTCGTTAATGGCAAAACGCTCTTTGTCTACGAAATATCACCTTATACAGACGTAAACACTTTACCACGGTGGGGCAATTTAAAAATCGACGTGCGTTTTGCAACAAAAACAACCTACCCAATTACAGTCTTGTGCTACACTGAGACACAATCAGTATTGCATATTGACGAAAGCAAAACTGTATTTTTCAAAGATTATTCACAAGCTAACTTGTAATGAACACGGATCAAGTGATGCATATATTGCAGCAAATCTGCAAAAATCACCAAGTTCAATATGACGTAATTCCATGTGACCTTTTGTTTAAATACAAAGTAATACGCTATCCCTGCATAATTGTATGTAATACTGATAGATCGTATCTTCCTGGAAGTCATTGGTGCTTAATTTATATTGAGCATAAGCGAGATCCAGTTGAATTCTATGACTCTTATGGGCTTGGAATTTCCGCATATGATTCTTTTTTCCTCAAATTTAGTAAAAAACATGGACAGGGAATATTGCAAAATGTCAAGCAACTACAAGCCATCAACTCAGCTGTATGTGGTGCTTACTGTGTTTATATTGCATTTTGCAGATTGAAAGGTCAATCGCCATGCGATATCTATAAACAGTTCTCAGAAACAAATTTCAAAGCTAATGATTCTAAGGTGCGATTGTTTTTAAAACGATGTAAATACAAAGCACCCTTCAGAATAAAAAGAAAAAAGTGTTTATTTGGCACCAACATACAAAAATGTACACGTTTCATCAAAAAGATTCCCAAGCACTAAATACTTGTCTACCAAAGCCTTTTTGACAACCAACACGTTTATGCTTTCCAGAACCTTTTTGGCTAGCAAGAGCTTCGATGATTGGTTTTTTCAAATAGTGCGATATTACCGGTGCATCATCTTTACGCATTAACGGTTTGATCAAACCAACAACTTGCTTGTATTCTGGTTTCATAGCGTTAAACTTATTCATATGCGAGAGAGCTCGAACAAGTTCATTCATATTTATATTGTATGATGTGCCTGCAACTATTGGTTTGAAATCTGGTGTCCACGTAATACCAAGCAATTGCAAATATTCTGCAACTTTAGCGCCCTGAGTATCAAGACTTTTGAGTGGCGGACTCGATACTTTCTTCTTTTTAGCAGTTTTCTCAGATGTTGTATTCGTAGTTTTTGGTGTATCAGCAGTTTCAATGCTAGGTTTGGTGGTTACTAATAGCGGTTTTTGCTCTTCTTGTCTGCGATGATCATCAAGTTGCCGTGCAAAGTCTCTGTACAAAATTGCTTTCACTTCATCTGGAATAGATTTGTTGTCTAACACATTGGTTTGTTCTGCCTTCAAGTTGATCTCATCTTCAAGCGGTTTGATTGACAATAACTTACTGAGCAAAGCCTCAGGCACTAATTTGTATTTTCTAGCCATTAATAAAACTTGAAAGTAAAGTGGATGCTATGGTAGCCAATATTGGAACTAGCGACAATCCTCTTCCGGATTGAAGAATTTTCTTTTTACGTTTCCTAGACACGCTTTTAAGTGATAAGGAATGAAGTTGTTTTTTGCTTGGACGCAGTTTTTCGACTGTAGCTCTTGGAACCGGCACATTGCCTTTTAATACATTTTTGGCAATCTCGGATAAAGTGTCAATTTCGTCAGCGCTAGCTCTATCAATATATAGCATGCATTTCTTGGGCTTTTTACAGTGACGTAAAAAGTCACGGTTACGAATGAGTTTAGTTGGTGCCATCTCGGTTTCTCGGTTATGACTGTTGGGTTGAGTATAAGTACATGAGATTTTGAAGAAAATCAGTAGTTCAAAATGGCCTCTACTACCGAAACAAATATAAGACGACAGTGGTTGAACCCCAAAATTAGTGGCAGCTTTGCTGGTATCAATGCGTTCTATCAGGCCCATAAAGGTAAATATAGTAAGAAGGCGATTCAAAAAGCTTTGCAAACAATTCCAGTATACGCTGAGAACGTGCCGGTGCGAGAAAAATTCAAACGCAGACGAATAGTAGTTCATGGAATCGATGATCAGTGGGCTTCGGACTTAATCGAAATTCAAAATGTATCCAAGGAGAATTCAAACTACCGCTATCTCCTAGTTTGTATAGATATATTTTCTAAACGAGCTTACGTAAAACCAATCAAGAGCAAAACTGCAGAGCAAACTTGGGCGGCATTTGCCAAAATTCTCAAAGAAGCAAAAACTAAACCTAAAAAACTGCAAGTTGATCAAGGGAGAGAATATATGGGTATTTTCAAAGCAAATGCTGAAAAGCTCGGAATCGATGTATTTTCTACCGATTCTGAAATCCATTCATCGATAGCTGAAAGATTCAATAGGACCCTGAGAGAGCGCGTTTCCAAGTACATGCAGCACAAGAACACAAAACGTTTCATACATGTCCTACCGCAGCTGGTAGCAAACTACAATAAAACTATTCATTCATCGACAAAGTTCAAACCAAATGATGTCAGCAAAGATAACGAATTCGAAGTGTGGCTTAATTTATATGGAGGCGTGCCTTTGAAAGCAGTAGCTCCGCCCAAATATAAAATAGGAGACAAAGTGCTGATTTCAGTTGAGAAACGCCTATTTGAACAAGGTTATCTAAAAAGGTTTAAGCCAGAAGTGTTTACAATTGCTCGTGTGAATGACTCGGAGCCTAGAATGTATTACTTGCGAGATGGAAACGGTGAAGTTCTTAGAGGCGGGTTTTATGCTGAGCAGCTTTCAAGAATTCGTTACTGAGAGAAAGTATAAAAGGCAGACCAAACGAACCAGTTTTCATTGCAGCGGGAAACGCTGAGATGGAAGCAACTAGAATGGATACTACTCAAGGTAAGTGAGGTCACATTATTTCTATTCTTGTTTTTCCCATTCAAGTTTCGATTCTAATAGTAATAATGGACTTCACTTACAGGTCCATCTAACGGTGAAGACGAGAAAAAGTATCAAATCAAGCACTGGGTCAGCGTCTTCAAAGGACATTATTACTTCAACTTGCGTCGGAAAACTCATACTGATAGACTATTGGACTTTAATTTCAATCTTCGCTTTGTTCCACTACTTGTGAGTTGGTTCACTCAAGAGTGTATACAAAACTACGACGACGAAGACTTGCAACGACTACGCAACTGTCTTCGTCAGCAACTTGAACTTGTGAACGACCGTCTGCATTCTGAATCCTGACTAGCAAAATGGAAAACGAGAGCGAAAGTGATAATAGAAAAGTTGAAGATACAAATCGGCAAGATATTCGAATCAGTATGGAAGAAGACGATTTGCCTGACGAGGGAAACGGAACCCTTCCAGCGATGAATCTTCACGTAAATCATGTTTCCCGAAAAATGCCTTCAGAAATAAAAGAGCAAACCATGCAGGTTGCAGAAAAAGACCCAGATGATTTGTTGCGAGAGCTTCAAGAGCTCATTGAAAATGCAAATAGTGACGAACACGCCCAGACCGAAAAAAACCACAAAAATCAAGAAAATCTGGCGTACGCCCCAAAAAAATTCATCGTAGGACGCAGACATACGAGGTGAACAAGAAGCAAAAAAGTAGCAAAGATAAAAATGCTTGTATGAAAGCTTATGTTGGGCATGCACTTGACTTTTCGCTACTGTTATTTCTTAGCAATAATCAGTAGTGTTCAACTTTTATCACAACTTCGATTTTATCACTTAATTACAAAGTATTTCGAAATAGATTCACAATCCTTTGATGATGTAATTACGATTCCTTAACATGTAATATTTTATTGTTCAATTCGTAAGCACTAGGATAGCAAGCCATTGTAAAAACTTTACTCATAAATAAACTTTATTGCCTGTAAATCAAACGTCTATTCAATCGCATATATTACGCAATCATCATCAGGAAATACGCAATTTCTTAGTCTGTATTGATCTTGTGCATTTTGACCCAGATCTAAAAATACGTAACCATGCGGCTTCGATGTTGCATCAGCATAAGCATGCTGCAAATACCTGCTTGAACCAAACATTTGCCTACCAAGTACATTAATAAAGTTGATGTCGCGTGGATTCTTGAATATGCAGGCGTAGCTAGCATTTAAAGTCAGTGGTCTTAATGCAGGATGAAACCACAGTTGTGACAAAAATATGACGTTGACGTTTTTATGATGACTTTCTCTTAGAAATGCATTCAAAAGTTCTTTATTTTTCAAAGATTCGTTCATGAGATCATCAACGACCGCGATGCTTGGCCTGCCTAGTGGATCACCAAAATCCGTTGGCAAGCCTTTTTGAAGTTCAATTGTAGGTATTTTCTCTTTGAGCTCCTTGTATAACTGAGGTTGCTCTGAGCCGTAATAGTAAGTGATGTTATCAATAGGTGTGTCAATGATGTCTTTTCTTCGCAGCAAGATATTTTTGGCTAATGTTGACTTGCCTGATTTTGTAGGCCCGGCTAGAATCAGGCAGAATGGCGTTTTTAAGACGGGATCAAAATCTGGAAAAGTTTCCATATCGGCGGTTTTCACGTTAATAAAATAAAAAGGCAAACGCAGGTGATTTTATGTACAAGTCCAATTTTTATTATATGTACAATAGGTTTTACAATAATTTTTATTAAAAATTTTCAAGTCTTTTTATCTCAAGATTTCCGTAAGCTAGAGTATTATATTGATCGACAGAATATCTCTTACTATCAAACGCATTCAAACCGCGCTTATTCATGCACATGGAGAACAACATGTGACGTAAACTACCGATGCGGTCGAATTGAACCATGGTTTCATAATCTTCGTCCAGTACTTTCTTGTAGTCGGTGAAACTGTGAGTTTTCTGTAGACATCTTCGAGGAATCCCATTGGCTTTTTTGCCTTCAGCGTCCAGAGTTGTGTAACTGTAGCACTTTGGCTTGAGATAAACAAATTCCAATATTGGCGAAGCTGCTGATTCGTCTTAAAATTTTCCGTGCATACGAAACTTTGTCAAGTCATGATATTGCCCGAGAAGTGTTTTTTCCGGGTATCCACTCATATCGACCGTGTCTTTTCATATCGATATACGGATCCACACCAGTCAGATAAACACACAATGAATCAGTGTCCGTCATCAGCAACTTGGAGTTTGTCGGATACAAAAACCGGATGTAACCGTAGGAAAAGTCTTCCATAAAGTACTTGGACAGTTCCAAACATGCCGCTCCCACGTACACAGGACGATCAAGGACACAAGATGTCGCAGATCTTACGGCCAGTACGAGGTCGTTGGTCAGCGGTATCACGTCCTTCAAACTGGCAAGTTTGGCGCATCGTTTTGCTTGATCCGGTTTTTTCAAAACACTAATGGCCATTCTATCTCGCTTCTGTTCACAAGCCTTGCCGTAAATCACATTCATGGTCAGTTTGTACATGTCCTTATGGAAATCGGTAGTTACCCGTTTCCGGTTTTCGACGCACCACTCGATGTATTCCTTGAGAAAATCTTCTTGTGTAAACTCGAGCACTTTGTGGACTTTACGTAGATGTGCGCCCAGTTTTAGAATCAGCTGCAGGTGTTTCAAATGAAAGACATAATTCATTCGAGGGTTCAAATTTGCAACAAGCGTCTGATTGCGTAAGTATGATTCTGGTAATTCAAGCTTGACCATTTGCTCTTTTTGCACCGGTGAAAGTTCATCAATGGAAACGCTTCGTCGTTGGGGTAAAGGAGGAAATTCGTCGAGAAAAGAATGCCTGTGTGTGCCTGTGTCAAAATCAACGTCAACTTCGAGGATGTGTATAGCCCTTGGGTCCTTCAGGATCAATAGACAAAATTTTGGCCCGAGATTTGAATGCAATTAAATCTCGGCGCCACTTGAAATCCGTGACAGGAAGTTTTTGAGAGAGAGAGTGAGGATATAAGGAATTGAAATCAAGGTATAATATATGTGATTGCTCCATAGCCGGATTATATGAAGTAGAATAAGGAGAGTTACTTTTAGTGTATCTCAATGATCCCCCAGTAGATATTTTAGGGATCTTTGATAACATCACCTTTTGAACGGGACTTTGGAGCCATACATGGTCAGCTGTTCAAGGGCCTGTGTATTGGTATAGGCGACCCTTGAGGACTATGGGGCCAGACATTCACGCATGCCCGCGCGCCGGGGGGTAATTGGTTTTGACAGGTGTCAATCGTGCCTGTCAGAGGCTAAGTAAGGGTCTCACGTTTGTCCGAGGTATTTTTCTGCTTGAGGGCACACACTTAGCCCTGTCTACTGTAGCAAATAAAATTAGCGAATCTTGAACCACATGCAAAAAATATCCGTTTGTGCGAAACTTTGAACTCAAAAATGAATACACGCAGAATTAATACGTTCGGTTGTTTTATTCTGCTTTGATATAAAACTTAACACGCCATTAATAAAATGATTGAATTCAAACGTAATCAAATGCAAGCCAACTGTATTTCTATTTCCGCCACATCATCACAATACAATTGAAGAATTTTCGGAACGTCGTCTACTTTGGCTGGTGGCCAGTCGGGAACCATCCTTCAGTAGGCCTGAAACAATCAAAAACATGTACAATTAAACACCAAACAACCAAAACAAGAAAAATAGCTACTTTGGGTTTGTTTAAACTTACTTGTTTTCAGCTCTGGCTTTCTTGTATTCCTCGTAACGCCGCTCGGCCCTGACTTCACATCTAAGGCGTTGATGACCTTCCAGCTGCTCAGTGTTGTCGAACTTCATACCACATTTCTCACACGTGGTTTTCGGTATTTTTATCGACCTGGTCTTCACTGTGGGTGCTGTAACATTACAAATTCGAAATTAATAAAATCTTACAGGCCCACGGTTAAATCTTACCATGACAAACAATGCACAAATGAAAACATCAAAAATTGCAAAAGTACACAGAAATTGTAATGTAAGACTAAATATATGTTACTTACGGTTCGGATTCATCCTGGAATCAGCCATGGTTCCGATGAAATTACGGGAAAACTTGTGGGTTCGGGATTTTGAGCAGAGCAATAAAATTCACATGCGATTGCAAGTCCGTGCAGTTTGTTTACATCAGAACCAGCAAAATTTCCTCATCGACGATTCTGCTAAAAATGCATTTAGGCCGTCTAAATTAATAAGACGCTATCCAAACGTGAGAAACAAATGCCCTGGTTACGAAAGTATATGACCGTGAAATATGAAACTTGCTGAATCTATGATCATTGTGTTTGAGTCTGTAATCTGAGAGGAAGTCGCGTTTTTGCTTGACTCAAAATGACTGGAAGAAGACTAGAGGTTTGACATATATATTGATTGATTGACTGCTGAAAGGAAAGGAACTAATTTATCATGTCTCGACAGTGTGGCGCTTTTGCTGACTGTTTTAGCTGCGTAGCTACAGGATGTTTTTGGGTTGTTTACATGTCCGCCACTGGAGGGCGGAACTGCGTGCGCCGTCGGAGTGACCTGGACTGGACCGTGTCCGTATCCAGCAACGCTGAAGATTGCGTCGAGTTTGGACAATTTTCGGACGAGGAGACTTCAACTGGCACCGAAGTTCCGGCTCCAGATCCCCCAAGACCGCCAGAGCCGCTGCCGCCGCCAAAGCCATTACCACCAGCGCCTAAACCACCAGGGCCTTCACCGCCGGCCCCCTGTGAGGAGCATTCGACAGTGGGCGAGGGACTGCTTTACATGCTTGTTGGTGTCGGTAAGCCCCTCCTTCTCATGCTACGAAATACAGTCACGGCTTTGACGTTGAGCGTTGCCTGACCGGTCTTTGTTTTTTAGTTTTGGGCATCGTTCTGTACCATCTGGCAATCAAGACCATGCGATACATGAGGAGACGAGGGTACGGGTGCAAGGACCCTCGAAGGGAATACAGGGTTGCCTACAACATCCTTAACGAGTCAATGTCGACATTTACTTGTTACTTGTTACTTGGCGACTCTAATGTTGGTGACGTTGAAGCCCCTCCTTCGCCGAAACCATGTCGGCTGAATGTAGGCGCCTTCTAGAAGAGGCTAAAGCTGCTGCTGCTGCTGCTGCGGCTGAACCTGAACCTCCTGAAGCGCAAGTAGCCATTGTACCACCTACAGACGCCTCCGGTGATGAAGAAGTTGGGGCCGCTGATGGCTTTGAACTGTCAGTCATGGGCGCTTCTGCATGGGCTGCAGCGCAAGCGGTAGCGTCTGAAGAAGTCGCTGAAACACAGCTCTCGGTGCAATCCGAACAGTCATCAGCTTCCGAAACTCTTGTCCCTGGCGCTCCAAACGACGTAAATGGTGACATGGACGCTGCTGCTCATCAAGAAGCTGCGAACAGTTTGAACGGCTCACAAACTCCTGATGTTGAAGAAGGACCGCGTCATGTGTCGACTCCAGTCAAGAAGCTTCGAGCTTTGACCAGGGAACTCAAGGCATTGGGTGTCAGCGCCAGTGCTAATCTGAGCAACATTAGGCGTCTCCGTTCCCAAACTGAGCAGCGTAAATAATTTATTATTTCATTCCTAACTATTGCTGTTGTTCATTTGTAAAGCTGTTCAATAAATATATTTGTCTTTGAAAAAGCGCTTCATACTTTCGGATATCTTGAGGTTAGGTCAGCTTTAATCATAGTAGGTATTAAGTGCAACTACTATTTATTAGCAGTTGCAGCAGGTTTCGAACGTTCAATATGCACGTATTATATAT
>JAQGBJ010002066.1:0-18492 GCA_034698345.1 Sphaeridia pumilis
TTCAACACATTGTGATTTCCTTAATACGCACACGACCTCTCAAAACTGGTGAGCCGCTTATGGTCTTGAGCACCCTGCCTGTACAAAGATACAATTTTTTCCGTAATATGATTGAATGTTTTGAAGTCTTGTAGCTTTGGGTTAACCCATATGATCTATCCGAGTTGCCCCTGCAGAATTCATAATTCCTTATGAGATAGGTTGGATTAGCAAGTTCAAGGGCATAATGGAACCGGCTACAGCTAAAGTTGTATAATATCTACTCAAACCCAACCTGCTTCGGAATGCTGTATATAACCTACCCCAATGCTTGGCCTCTTAATCTTCTTTTTGTTTACGTTCTATACCAACCAGTTTTTCAGTGTTTTGATAGCAAGCCTCGTTTCTTACAATAACAACCTCGAAAGCATTTTCAAGTGCAAATCTTGCCTATCTAAAGAACGAATCGTGGTTTTGATGAATTGACTATTTTTTGCCACTTGAGAACTCTTTGATATCTCTCGCCTGGTAATTTGCAGCTCTCGAAGGTGTAATCTCAGGTGATTCTGCTTCCAGTGTCATTGTCTCTGAAGTAGTTTCTCTAAGAGCAGCAAGCCGCAAAATCCTCCAGCGGCAATGTTGAACCTAATTTTACTTGGAGGCTTGGCCCTCTTTGTTTACTACATTTTGCAACGCAAGGAAAGCAAGGACCTGAATTTACCTCCAGGTTAGCTGAAATTTTTCGGTAATATTTCAAAGACAAGTTTTAAATATACACAATAATTCCGAAAACTTCCGATTTGTGATTCTAGGACCTCTCAGGCTGCCACTTATCGGAAATCTCGCCCAAATTGTGTTGACTGACCGACAGTTTGCTCATGTTGCCCTCACCAAGCTATCAAAGCCGTTTGGTGAAATCGCCTACTTCCAAACTGGGCTTACAAACTCTAGTGAGCGAGACATGCTTCATTGGTTGATTGAACTTCTAAGGTAAGACAGTTATCTAATTTTAAAACAATTTCAGTTGTTATAAACGGATACGAAGCTGTGAAGAAGGCACTTGGAACTGACGACTTTCTTGGTCGCATGGATGACAAATGGCTTCTTGATCGAACTTATGGAAAGCCTTGGGGTGAGTATAAATATTTGAACCAACAATACCGAGCTTATTAGCGATTGACATTAGGCAATGCTTCAATTATTGTATTTTTGAAGGACTCATAAACTCAAATGGAGATTTCTGGCGCCAATCTCGACGCTTCACCGTACGACATCTGAGGGACTTTGGATTTGCAAAGCGCAATGTGATGACAACGTATATACACCGCGAAATCAGTGCGATCAACGAACACATCAGTTCGAAGATGGACGCCAATGGCTGCGCTGAGGTTGACCCCAAGGAAGTGATGATGATCCCAGCCGTGAACGTCGTTTGGTCTTCAATCAGCGGAGAGCGTTTTGAACTGAATGACCAACTCGGGCAATCGCTGGCCCATTACATGTACGAGTTCACAAGATCAATGCAGTTTGCTGGAGGCTTGGCGAACGCTTTCCCATTCGTGCTGGACTGGTTCCCAGGACTCATGGGACGGAAGCAGCTTAACGAGTACATTGCCGTACTTCAGTCGTACATGAAGGTTTGTGTGAAGACAAACAACCGGAGCTAATGACAAAATGTATTACTGACAAAGTATTATTTTTGCTCATGTCTAGAAACTGGTTGCGGATTACAGAGCGAAAGGAACATACAGAGAAAATCCTGAAAACTTTATTGAAGCTTACTTGCAAGCGATTGATGCCGAAAAAGTGTCCGGAGGAACTGCGGGAGACAATTCAATTTTCTCAGGTAAGAACAAAGTATTTTATTGGAGCCGTGAGAAATGTGATGACTGGTGTTGACTGGAATTGCATTTTGGCTGATTCTTTTTCAGATGAACAACTGACGACCATCGTGTTCGACTTGTTTTGGGCGGGAATCGAGACGACGTCGACCATATTGTGCTTTACTTACTTGTATCTTGTGACTCATCCGAACGTTCAAAGGAAAATGCGACATGAAATCAACACTACAATCCATGGAGAGATTCAGGTCGAGGATAGAAACAGGCAAGTTGCAGGGATTCCCACCTGGATTTGGAGCCGGTTAATTCTCGTATGTTGGTGTTCAATTTAAGTAATGGAACAAATGACTTTTAGGCTCAACTACTGCCGCGCTGTAAACTTGGAGGCTTTCAGACATGCGAGTATTGTGCCTTTGGGGCCCAGGAAGGTCTTCAAAAAGACTGAATTTAATGGTTACACAATTCCGGCTGTAAGTTTAAAAAAGATTTTGGTTCAGATACCAAGCTTTGAATGAGAAATAATACGGATTTATATAATCTTCAGAATACAACAGCCCTTATGAACTACTACGGAATCCATCACGACGAGGAGTTTTGGGGCGATCCAGAGAGCTTCAGACCTGAGAGGTTCTTAGATAGCAGTGGGAATATCATCAATGCTGAAAGAGTAATGGCGTTTTCTTCAGGTGAGGCCATTTAAATGGCATTTTTCATTTGCGGAATTGTTCAAGAGGGTTTATAACGATATTGTGGTGTTTTTTTAGGGAAAAGAGACTGTGTTGGATACAGTATTGCCGAATCTGTACTTTTCCTCATGTCCACAAAACTGGTGCAAGATTACGAAGTGCTGCGTGTTCCAGGTCAAGAATATGACATGGAACCCTTGCCCGGACTTTCTGTGGCTCCAAAACCTTTTACTGTTATCTTGAAAAAAGTTAGCAGTTGAAAAGAGTCATTTTATTACGTAAATCAAATAAGATGAATGTTGTACGCCGTCTTGCCAATTGCGGTCATAAACACAGCATGGAGAATGCAGTTGCATTGGTGGTCATGCCAATAGAGTAACGTGGTATATTTCAAAAAGTTGTGAAATTGACGAAAATTCAGTCTCTGGGGACTACAAATAAATAATTCCTGTTCAAGGTTGCTTGTAATGCCTTGTTTAACTTTGTCTCGAGATTAAAAAGAATGCAAAGCCCCTAATGCAGTTTCTCAGACTGTATGCATTACCTAATGACAATTCAAGACTCATCAACAAGACCAATAGACCTTGAGTTTTTTGCGGCAAAATGTCAAATGAACTGTTGATGTTGTTGGAATCTTATCGCGTCTCAAGCTTGATGAATGGAAAAAGTGGTTGGAGTTGTTTGTTTGCTGATTTTGGCCTTGAACGTGACAGAGCTTCGTTTGTCCTGACCAGCACAATTCGCGTTGCATCAATATTTTTAATAATTTATCCATACAGATAACCGATTCAGAACTGTGAGCATAAAGATGCTGAATTTAATCCTGTTGTCAGTTTTATGTGCAATTCTGTACATTGTCCTGCAAAAGTTGGAATCGAAGCAGAAAAATTATCCGCCGGGTAAGCGAGTCAAGTTTGAGACCCATCGAAAATTGAGTTTAATATCGGTTTTAATTAATTTTTAATTTGCTGCAAGGCCCGGTAAGATGGCCAATTATCGGAAACCTGTTGGAAGTGGCGCTCGCGGACTCCAAGTATGTATACAAAGCAATGACAAAATTGGCGTCCAAGTACGGTGGAATAATGTATGCTAAAACTGGCGCTTCAAATATTGGTAACCTGCAAACTGAAAAACTTTAGTATTTACAGCTTCCAAGTTACAAGTTAACTAAAAAGTGTATTCTGGTATCCTCAGTCGTTATCTGTGGCTTTGACAACCTAAAAGAAGCATCGGCAAGCTTCATTTCGCGTTTCAGTCCGGCTGAAACCGTTCATATGGAACGAAGTTACCAAAAGCCAATTGGTGAGCCGCACTTGAAATGCTGATAATTTTTACGCTCGTATTTAAACCACCTTACATGTATTCTCAGGCGTCATAAATTCGAATGGAGACGTTTGGGCCCATACTCGACGACTTACAATTCGACACATGAAAGATTTGGGTCTGGCAAAGCGGGACAAGTTGAATCAGTTCATCCGCGAAGAATATGACACTCTTGTTGACCTCTTCGAAAAGAAACAAGATTCGCAAAAGCAAGTTGTTGTGGAACCGGGCGAAATGTTTAAAATTTCAAACGTCAATCTGTTATGGAGGTCGATTAGTGGACGGCGATTTGACCTTGAGGATGAGACAGCTATCGGACTGAACAAGTCGATGGAAGAAATCTTTCGGTACATGGATCTGGCAGGTGGCGTTGCGAACGCTTTTCCATTTCTCCTTGATTGGTTTCCGGGGTTGACGGGTAGGACGGAATTGTACAAGCATGTGCACAAGGCCAATGCTTATACAAAGGTGGGTCAGAGGTTGAATTTAGTTGAAGCACTTTCAAAATATTAATGTTTTTTTTTTATTTTTAGCAAATAGTAGCTGAAGTTAGGGCCGCGGGCTTGTACAAGGAAAGCCAAGAGAATTTTGTCGAGTCGTACCTCAAGGCCATTGACGAAAAAGGTGGAGAGAATGACGGGACTGGCATCTACACAGGTTCGAGATTTTTGCAAAAATGTCAAATATTTTGAAATTTATATATACTTAACCGGTCTAATGTAAATTTAGACTTGAACCTGGCTGCGACGCTCTTCGACCTATTTTGGGCTTCTCAGGACACTTCGGCATCTACTGAAGCCTGGTTTTTTAGGTACATGGTGCTATATCCGGAAGTCCAGGAGACAATGAGGCGAGAAATTAACGAAATAATTGAGCCAGGAGTCAAAATTGTTCTGGAAGATAAGACAAGGTTTGTACTGTAATAAGTTTGCATTTCAAAATTATGCTCATATGGGATAATAAAACTGTTTATATTGTTTCCAGGCTTAAATATTGTCGATCAGTCACTTTGGAGACACATCGTCATGGAACCGTCATCCCGATGGCACCTCGACACATTTTCAAAGAAACACAGTTCAGAGGATATACAAGTCCTGCTGTAAGAAATCTCTTTTGGTTTAGCTGACTGATAACTTTTTTCGTTTTATGAACTACTAGAAAATCCCATTATAATGTTTGAATTGCTGCGGTTTAGAACACAACGGTGATTTTGAACTACTACAGCGCTAACCATGACAAGGCTTCTTGGGGAGACCCCGAAACCTTCCGACCTTCAAGATTCCTGAATGCTAGCGGCGACATCGTGAACGCTGACAAAGTTTTCATCTTCGGTATCGGTATGCTGGAAATCTTGAACTCGAACCTGAAACTGAGATTTGCTTTTAGAAAAGGTATTGTTTTTTAAATTAATTTCAGGTAAACGTGACTGCATCGGTCAGACTATTGCTGATGCAGCGTTCTTTGTTTTTGCTTGTAACTTTATTCGGAATTACGTCGTTTTGCCAGTTCCGGGGAAACTTTATAGTCTGGAGAGTGTTGGTGGAATTTCATCCTCGCCGAAGCCATATCAAGTCATTTTGAAAAAGTTGTAGACAGGACATGATGATCACTGTTCGATCATAAAGTTTTCACCTTTAACCTGCAATTTTTTTCATGTTCGCTGCTGAGCAAAACAAGTTTTCTGAATTGATGTTGAAAAAGCTGTAATTAAAAAAGAGTTTATCATTATTTCAATAAAGAACTGAATTCGATATCTGTTAATTGGAACTCGTTTTCACTGCTTCGTTTCTTTCTGTATCGACGACGTCAACGACAAGGCTAAATTGCAAAAATACAAAGACGAATCTGTCTGTGAAAAGGACACGGACTTGTAATATGGAATATTATCGATGAGAGAGACATTATTCAGAAGGGGACATTGAGATCCATGGGGTTCAACAGCTTCTTGAGCTATTCATTTCTTGTTTGAGATAGCAATATAGGGTTTTTGTATGGAAAAGATGTGCTTTTTGTGGCTGAAAAAGCAATAGAAGAAAGCACTACCTTTCAGTTCCATTTAGGACAATAGAAGCGAACGATTCAGTTGAATGAAGGAAGGAGCTTTCTCCATGCTCCGTGTCGGTTATCCAAGTTGTTCCAAGTTCAAGTAGACAGGAGACACTGTTCGTGGTTCATCCCCATTTCCACCGTGAAATTCAGAGAAAGCCGTCTGAAAGCTGGTCTCATCCCGCAAACTTTCTCCAGAAGAAGTCCTGTCGTGTGGTTCAAGACTTCAGTTGCTGCTAGGCTCCCGCTCGACAAAGAGTCCACGTCGCTGAGAGCTTTCACTCACGGGAACCCATGGCACTTTCGTCAATTTGCTTCTGACATGGTGAAATATGAAGTGCATTAGGACAAGAAGAAGAAGGTGGAGTGGAGAAATTAATTTGGGGACCACGCATAGGGCTGTTGTTGTTTTTTCTTTAAGAGTTCCATTAACAAGGCTTCGAAGCACGCCAAGTGACTAATGTCCAATGTCACAAAAAACATGAACAGTGCCAACTACCATGTCTGAACAAATTTTGAACTTGACAAGATGAAGTCCAATTGAACTTGAGCCATAATAGTCATCATCATCATGCACCGGTTCAACTGGACGGATGAGTGGACGTCTTCCGAGTACGCTTCATCGCCATCGCCGACTTCAACTGAAGGCCTGCCGTGCTACTTGGATGGCTGCTACGAGACTACAAGTTCAGAGGGGGCCTTGGGCGAGGGAGGAGGAGGAGCTGAGGGGTCGGAAGTGGGCGGAGTTGATGAGCAGAGTCATCTTCTGGTCTCATCGTGGGTTGCGATAGTGTTGATGTGCTTCGTGCTTGTGGCGACGATTGTGGGGAATTTGTTAGTGTGCATTTCGGTAGTGCTCGTTCGAAAACTTCGCAAGCCCCAAAACTACTTGCTGGTTTCGCTGGCGCTGAGTGACTTGTTTGTAGCCGTGTTTGTGATGCCGTTTGCCATTGTTGTCGAGCTTTACCAAGGCGTGTGGCCGTTGAACAAGAGCTTGTGTGATTTATGGGTGGCAGGTGGGTCTTTTGGAACGTTTAAATTTTGGGGAATATTAAAGCTGTCTAATGTAAAATTGAAGGATTTTGAGAGCCATCATGGATAGTCGAAATCCACTATAATATTTTTGAGCACTTTCCTACTTTCCTAGATGGTTGTTCAAGGTCAAGGTAGTGGAACTTATGGGGAATTTATGAGCGACTTATGGCGGGAAATTTGCAAACACATCAAAAGCACAAACATGGTCATCAATCACGAACCACTCTCCAAGGGCCTCATTAGCGTCAACACAAGAGATGACTGACGTGTATAGCGAGTGCTCTCATGCAAGGAATATTCGCGCGCGCTTTTGGGCGCGAAATTTGAAAATAGATGTTGGGCTTGGGTCTACAGCCTAGACCTTGAAAAAGAGCTGATGGGACACACGCGCTTCGTCTTTTACCATTGACCCACCTCAAGGACAGCAGAAGAGGATTGAGTAGCGCAAAAAACGTCGATTGTTTGAACGACTGACTGACAGGCAGGCTGTCCATGAGCAGTTGCTGTTAACGACAGAGAAAAATGGTTGGACATTATGAACAATTCGGCTCGGTTGCTGGATGGCTGGAGGAACACAAAGCGAATCCAATGAACTTGAGGAGACAGACAGAGAAAGCTGAAAGCGCTTATGTGATATCCAAGGAGACAAAAGTTTTACATGGTGAAAGCCAATACCACGAAATGCGATTTGGAAACTATAGAGACAAGTTTACTCATTTCAGCCACCAGGTTCTTCTCTGCTAGTTGATGAAGTTACCAACAGACAAAACAGAACACACATGGACAGGAGGTCTGTCTCCTCAGCGACTACCATAGAAATGGACGTATCATATTGACAGCTTATTCAAAAAAGGAGACTTTTGATTGGCGGCAAGTTTGAATTTTTGGTGGTAGTTTTCAAGGCTGCTGGTATATACGTCTTTTGAAGGGTTATGCGATATTGTGGGTGGAGCAAATCGTTGAACGTCGGTCATCATCAATCACTCACTCGGCGGGCACACCAAATTTGGGATGTGTAGGAGGACAGCCTTGCAAAAAATAATGGAGAAACTTTTGGTCAATTTTTTTGATCCAGGACAGCAGCTTTCAAAAGTAGGTACACAAAATGTTGTGGAGGAATCGCTTGGGCCTATTAGCCTATTTTTAACCTTTTGGAAGAACTCTGAAAAAGTTCACAAGTTTTGAGAAGCTTTAGGGCATACAATAGTTGGAATTTTTAAGATTCTTGCAGAGTTTACTGATGTAATGTTTTGTGAAACAATTACCGTTTATGGCTTGGAATTCAAATTCCCGCTCTCTTCCCATGATGTGTTGAAGGGAGCGACTTTCTCAAGGACTCTCAAGTGTATACTCGACAAGCATACAATTTTCACTCTCTTTCTGCCTTTTCAACCGGAAATGAAGCGTCTCTGTGTGAAAAACATGATGTTAATCTACCGTCAGGGTTGCGTTTTGCGTCGCGGTTGAATTCGAATTAACGTTTCAAGAGGATGGTTGCGTAACGGAAGTGCAGGGAGGTTCACGCGGATTTGAACGTCTATAACAGAGACAGATAGTACGTAGGATGAAATTTAGCAAGATTTTGGGGGATTTGTATATGCAGTTAATTGCTCCTTGTTGTACAATGGAAAGAAGATGGAAGCAAAATGAGGACTGGAACTGCTTTATGGTCATAAGCAGACTGGTAAATGGGTTTCCGTATTAGGAAAGAGCCTTGAATGATGATGATGATGATGACATTGTCTGCGTCGTTATTGTTGTTTGTTGCGTTATTATTTACGCCGGAGCTGGCAGATTCAAGCTGTGATATTCACAAGAGAAAGAAGCAACGCCTTTCGGAATATTAGCGGAGAATTTCTAATGGTTGTGATGAAAGTGATGGAGCAAAGCGTTAGTTTCAGGGACTGGTTTCATCTTATCTACTAAGAGTGTGTAGGTCGCGGTTGGGCGAAGGATTCTTCGAAGTAAATTCGAATGGTTTTGCAGTTTTAGGAAACTTTAAGCTTGGAGCATTGAAAAGTTTGATGGTGACAATATATTGTGTTGTTGTTGCTGCTACAGCTGCCGGTTGAGTTAGTTGAGTATATTAATTTATACAAGTTTGTTGCTTAAACCTGCGGAAGTTGTAAATAAAGTTGTGTGTGTGGGTTCTGGTGTTCAAGTTTGTGGAAGTTGACGGATGTCAAGTATTAAAAGTTTGAAGGCTTTGTCGTCGTTGGAAATTACCGAGAAAGTCTATGCAATCATGCGGAATGAGGCTTATAAATATACATATGTACGTTTGGGTTTTACAGCGGACGTTCTTTGCTGTACTGCCTCGATCTTAAACCTCTGCGGCATCTCGGTCGACAGGTACCAAGCGATCACAGCGCCATTCGACTATTCAGCGAGGTCCACGCCGAAGCGGATGCTTGGTATCATCTTCGTGGTGTGGCTTGGGAGTGCGTGCGTGTCGCTACCTCCGGTGCTGCTGCTGGGGAACGAGTACCAGGGACCCGATGGTATGGCGGCTTGTAGTGTTTCGCAGAACTTTTGGTGAGTGGCGGGAAGTTGAAAATTTTGGATGTTCGGTATTTTATACAGTAGTTGATACTGAGTAGCTTGACAATAAAGACTTGAATCAATGGGAGTTTTGATGATTAACTTGTTGAATCCAGGTACCAAATTTACGCAACGATGGCGTCCTTTTACATTCCACTCGGCGTAATTTCCGTGGTTTACCTAAAAATCCTTCGCGTGGTCACGGTGAAGAAGAAGGAGATGAACTGGAAGAGAAAGCACTCGTCCTTGCCCATTCACTTCACAAACAACAACAGACGCGAGTCCGAAGAAGCGTCAGGCGATGGGGGAGCTGGTGCGACTGGAGCAGCAGGAGCAGCGACAACAACAACAACAACAGCTGCTTCCAAAGGAGCAATTCAAGGCTCAACCAACAGTATATTCGATAGTCCAGCAAACTCTTCGTCGTCAATTCCATCCTTGTCGCCGCGGACTCCGCCTTCTTCGAACGCGAGCAGCAGCTGGAGTCCTCCTGGAGGCCTTGGAATCCCAATGACCAGGCTGCAGCACCAAAGTCAGAAACAACATCTCAATCAACATTCAATGGTCGTCACAACCAAGCTGACCACTTCTGTATCAGCGCCTCAAAAAACTGAAACGATAGCCATCAGATTGAACAACTCCAACAACGTTTCTTCTTCCAATGTTTCTCTACTCAACAATGCGAGAAACGTGAAGAAGACGGTGGAATTTGGCGATCTGCAGTCAAAACGGTCTGTGTTCACCTGTCTCTGGATTCCTTGTTGGCATTCCAAGGAGAATAATAATCAAAAACTGAGAACGAGTAAGTTTCTCCCGTCATATTTACATTGTTAAGCCTTTTTGAAACCGGGAGATTTCCTATCTCAAGCTTTCCCTCCTTAAACAAACATTTAAGTCAAGGGCTTATGCTCCAATCAGTACCAAGAGGTTGAGCCAAGTTGAGCGTAGGAACAGAACAGACTTGCTGCTAGGAAGAAGAATTTTAAACGTACATGTTTATTCGCGTGGAAATTCAAGTTTGGCAATTTTCCCGCCACGTGTATAGGCTCTTCAGGTCACTGAGTAAAACAAATGGGGTTCTGCCAGGAAATTAGTCTTCAATTATAAGCTTACAGTGAAAGTGCTTCGCTTCGCAGGATCGAATGGTGTTTCGGATTTCCCGCTGAAATGTACATATTGCAATTAACACGTTTCAAAAAGTATTGGGTGGTTAGCCTTTCGTGACAAACATTAAGTTGAGTGATTGCAACAAAACCCAAAAGTTGCAGGCAACAAAGGGTCATTTGGAATAATCTGTTCGGCACACAATGAAAGCCGCTGGAAAATACCTAAGAAATTTTGTATAAGGGAAATACATCGTGTGACAAAATTTTCATAAAGCCCGGAGCTTTATGGCGCGTATATCATACAAGCCGAGGATTCTGGTGACTGACAATAGAGAAAATTGGGTATTGTCCAACTTGTTAGGCGAAAGCCAACTAACTTGCGTACAAAAGTTGGGGGAATCTACCTTCTTTGCGTGTGTTGTATTCAGAAGCTCATCATTTTGAGCTTATTGTGAAGAAACGCCCTGTGTAAAAATACAATGCTGAATTTTGTTTACGTCTGCAAACTTTCTCCGGGGGAGAAAGTAATGCACGTGTTTGTACAAACAAGTCATAAAAAATTCACGCCTTTTTACGCCACCTGAACAAGTGTTTGCACTCACAAGGAGCGTTTGACATGATTCTGGGGAGGCGAAATGTCCATTGAAATTCATTCAGTTTGCTGGAATCTCATGCCCTTCCTCCTCACGTGGACACGGAGTTGTGTATATTCTGGAGTTTCACTTTCAATTGGCGTGTGTCTTGCGTTTTGAATTATTATGACTGATGTATTTTCAAAATATTTCTTTCGTCTTTGATCTTGCATTCTTGAAAATTTAAAAAAGTGAAAAAGAAATATCACCCAGATAATAACCTCATTGTGGCAATGGGTATAAATTTAAATTTCCCGCCAAAGCGCAAAACTGCATAAAAATATGAAGGACAGTAGTCACAGTTGTCATCACAAGAATAATACCAAAAGAATATCGGTCGAACATATGGATTTCGCATACACCATGCAATGATGTCCACAAAGTTTCCGCAGCATTGAAGCGTCTATATTTATTGCATGATGAATTAATATAACCGCATGTTCATAAGGGCTAGAACGCAAATTAAACGCATATGCGGTTTGCCTTATCCACAATATGCTGCTTGTGCTACACATTCAGCACTGTATTTATTAGCGGTGAAAGTTGTGAAGCAACCAAAATCGAGATTAACTCGAGAGCCAATTTATAGTTGACATACTGGAAGACCTTGCACGAGTAATTAAGTGCTAGGAACGGAAAGCTTTTTGCAAGAAAAACAGTCAAAGTTTACTCAACTAATTGCGTGGACGAAGAATAGAAGATTGAATCGTGGGTGAAAGTTTGTAGACATAAAGGCGGGTAAATTTAAATTTCGAGCGGGTTCTTTTAATACTCCCAGAAGAGGTACATGATGAACATGCTGTCGGTTGAATGGCCATGTGTCATATGTTCATTTAACCCGCATTTTTAATGTAGGGGGAGACACAATACATACGTTAGGTGAAGTTGCATACTGTTGCAGCTCCAAACATTAAATTTTGGCGCGTTGGTTTTTCCCATTAGCTTGAAAGTGGTGGGGCGACAAGATGGAAGTCCTGTCATATTCGTTCTCGTCAGGCTTAAAAAGGCGAGTGTTTTCAGCCTGGTTTGCTATTATGCTTCAAGGACTTTCACCCGCCACTGGACTTTTGGATGTATTCAAAAAAGCGCTGGTCTTGTCTGTCTGTATCCGCTTACTTTTCACTTGGCAGCGCCTCGAGCGTCAAAGGAATTCTTGGCCCGTATGATATTAGCGCTTCTTCTCTTTGCTGGACAAGTTTGTAGTTGGATGCTTCGCTAAAGCTCCACATTACATGACGTCATGCTGAGTGATTCATACCCGTTTTGGATGCAAAGAAGCTCACAGACACAGCACGATTATGCATTAGCAAAGTGGATAGATTTTTCACCGATTTTCTATTCCATTTAATAGCAAAAGTTTTTGGTTGGTGCATGATTCATGTTCCGGGGTTGAGAGTATTTGCTTTGCAAGTTGAGCTTCTCGGGAACCGCCTATAGAAAGAAGGGTGGCCAAAGCAAAAGCTGCAGTTCGGGGATAGCAGTGACCGTGAAAAATGGCAAGAAAAATATGGCAGAATGTTCCTTGACACGAATGGTAAACAAATGGAACAAATGAAAGGCGGAACTGGAAGAAGAGACGTGGAATGACTCCTACGCATCGGCTCGAAGAAGGCGGATGTGAGGCTTGAATTGACCTGGAGAGAGAGCTGAAGACTTTGGTCCTTCGGTTGTGATTAGCTGTCAAACTGTACAAGCTAATGCTGGAGAGTAGGCGGAAGAAACACTTTGGTTTGCAAGGTCGTAAAGAATTTCTTATGGAGCAAGGACAAGTAAAAGCATGGCACGCCCTCTGTCAACTCTGATTGCCGGGAAAATGCAAGGCAGAGTGAAATAACGAAATAGAAGACCAGATGTGATTAATCAAGGTCGACTATGAATGATTATACATAAAAGCCGGGAAGCGTAATTGCGTTAAGCGGAAACTATTCAGCCTGAGAGTCTGTGAGGGTTTTAGAAGTTCAGCGCGCGCGCGAGCGGGAGTTTCGAAACCAAAGATGAGATTCCGAAAGCTCGAAAGTTATTAGAATCTGGATAAAGTCATAAGTATAAGGCGCTTGTTTACATTGTAAACTTTACATCGAAAAGGCAAGTAAGTGGACCGTGCACTTGACAAACAGACTCGAGGCATCAACTTTTCCCTTGACGACCAGACCAAAAGTAACCACAAAGATGACTCGAGAAAGAAATAATAATAATAAGAAACATGATTCTGAAGAAACTTTATCTTTTGACTTCAAAGAAGAGCAACTGTTGCCCTTGGTTCCCCATGGAAATAGGTACGGAAACGAGCGAAGCGAAAGAAGAAGGCAAAGTAGGGATACGTTGGGTTGACCTGCGAGCGATAGGAGCTGATTTGAAGGTCACGTGGAGATGAGTAAACAGCTAGGCTAATAGTTGTGGACGCTTTGATTCAAAAAAGTTCCCGCCGAAACTTAATTAAGGCCAATTAATAACCGCGAGACTGTGGGGAACAACGGTATCTCGCGGTTGCTTCTAGACCATAAGCCTTCAGGGAAAAAACTTTGGATATGGAAATTTTAGGATTCATCTTTGATATTCGTAGAACGTCTATCCGTTGGTTGGTGGACTCTATGGAACAAGTTGTTTTGATGAAATGTAATACGGAGTTGCTTGCCTTTGTTTTCAACAGAGAAGCTTTTGAGTGGACTCAAGGAACACAAAGCGTCGACAACCCTTGGGATTATTATGAGTGCTTTCATCATTTGCTGGCTTCCCTTCTTCGTTCTGGCGCTGGCGAGGCCCATATTTCGTAAGTTGTATATGCTTCGGCGACGACGACGACGCGCTTGCATGTGAAAATGTATTGAGAAACTAGAATTCCGAATATTTTTGGTATCTATGAAATTCGGTTTTTGATGGTGGAGCCCGCGGTACTCTTTGACCAAAACGTATGAGGTGAAAGTGAGCTCTAAAAAGCACTCCCGCTTTTCACGCAGGCTGAATAATAACCTAATTTCAATGCTATGGATGTATATAATTCATTCGTAAAACGTCCTGTACATACAGGGTTTGGGATCAAAATTTGAAAACCTATGATAATTAAATTGAAAGCATGTGAAAAAGCTCAAGGAAAATTCAGACTGAATTCAAGCCTAAAAATTCTGCAAAGAATTCGGCTAATATTATTCACTTTGAGCTAGCTTATAGATGGAACTGGCAAAAATTTTATTTTCCCGCCAAATCGGAAATTAGTTCCCTCAGTCAGCAATAAATTATACAGCTGTGAATCTCGTGTGGTTTCCAATTCCGCTGAAGAAACTCCCATTAAAACAGCATCAAAGAGAGTTAATGCACGAAGAGACCATAGAGAAAGCCATAGAGAAAAAAGGGAATCCTGGAACAGGTGTTGACCAGCTGTGATGTTAATTTCTGCTTTTCTTTGGAGAATCCAAAAGGAACCTTTTTGAAGAAACTTACCAATTTTTCCCTTGATTCCGTCAAGCAACTCCAGTTTCAAGAAAAACTTTGAAAAATAGTTAAAGAAGCGTCACTTCACGAGTTTGGTTTTGCTTCTCGAGTAGATCAAAAGACGAGACGTTTTATTTGAGATTCTTTCTTGCTAGTCCCGAATCAGTATGCGAATTCGATCTCCAAGTAATCTATCCGATTACATTAGCGTTTTGGAGAAAATGAAGAAGCTATGAAATCCACAAGGTTATACAACATTTCAACAAGCCTTCCAAATATCAACCTCTGAATAAAGTCTTCGTGATCAAGGTAGAGAGTAAAAGCATGCTGAAAGTTACGGGGAACTAATCAGGTCTAATTTAGCAATTTGCGGGGTTGTTGTTACAAAAGGTTTTGCGACCAAAGTTTTCCTTGAGGTTCGCCTACAAAGTTTATGTTGAAAAACCGAGGAGGAAAGAAGACTGCGGGAGTTACGTGAAGCAGTCGCTGATTAGGTTTCATTCCCCGATTTCATCTGATACCGCCGCCGACAGAATTTTGTTACGTAAAGCAACTTTTCGGCTAGAAGCTAAATGTATTGAAATGGTGAACTGTAATGCCAAGCTTAAGGCTAAAAGTTGAGGGAGGAGGATTGGAAGCGCGGGAAATTCAAACTTTTGCGGGAGACTTGAGGCGAGAGGAGATGGAGAAAGAATAGCTATTAGAAATATGCAAATAGTTTGCAAGAGATTTTGGTGGAATTTGTGTGTGTAATTAACCTGGGTTTAATTCCGTCTACTTGTGTGTGTAACAGATGTGGAAATTCCTGATTGGATCTCATCACTCTTTAATTGGCTCGGCTACGCCAACTCGGCGCTGAATCCCATCATTTACGCCACGCTGAACCGCGACTTCCGCCGACCTTTTCGAGAAATTCTGTCCTTTCGATGTGCCACTCTCAACTCGCTGATGCGAAAAGAGTTTTACCTGGAACAGTATGGCGAAGAGACGGACAATGTCGTCAGGGCCAAGGCTTCTGTCACCTTGATTTTTCTAGAGAATGGGAATATCGCTGAGCCCTTGCTTTGAGTTTGCCCTCCAAAAAAGTGTTGATCAGAAGAGGCGCCAAGTTTAAATGTTTTAATGAGTATGTATTTTGATTATGGAGCAGTATTTTTTGTGCCAAAAGATTTGTATACACTTTTTTTGTGAGGATTGTCAACTGTTTTGGACTACCGCGCTTCCGAGCGGGAATACGAAATAAAGAAGCGCGCAACCCGTCTGGATTCATTGTTGTCTAGATTTCTACCGCTCTAGCACACCGCTTCAGGCGTCAGACCTTCGAACGTGATTCTTGGGTGAAACCAATATTTTCCCAATTTGGCTTTTTATTATCAAGAAGAGGTGGGTGTGGATCAACACAACAACAAAGAAAATATGGCCTGGGGCAAGATAACAAAAATTGGGCTGTGATTGAGCTGTTCAATTTCAGCAGCGAAACGAGTTGATCACCTTTCTAGAAACTTGGGTCTGGGGTTAGATTTCTAGCCTCAAGGTGTGATTCCACTGTATAAAAAATCTGAAATTCTAGAAATTCTAGTGAAAATACCAATTGTGAATTTTCTGATGTTTTGGATGAACGAAACAGCTGCTTGCAAACTTGATTGCTTAAAATAGAAGGAGAAATCCCATGGCCGATGATACCACAATACAAAAGCTATTACCAGGACCAGGAGGCAAAACCTTGGAGGAAACGCACTATCGCTAGAAGACCAAGTTTATCTTCGTCAAGTTTGATGATGACAGGTTGTCTGCATACACGAAGGAAAGAAGAAATAGAAGAAGAAGAGGAAGATGGAGAAAGCTTTCATTCTGTTCCATGAAAGGCGAGACGGCAAGTAGGAGACCATGCAAAAACTATTAGACTCTTGGAGAAAGGCTGGAGAAAGTGTTGCAGTTTCTACATATTTCTAGCATTTGCTCCTAGTGGCAATTTCACTATTGAACACAGCTATATATACATACACACTTTGGCGCGTACTTGTTATTTCAATTGAGAGTCAAAACAGGTTTACCAGTACCAGTAGTGTCACCCTTTTACATGGTAAAATCTGACGCTTTCACTGATATGACAAGCCGTTTTGGTTATTTCAAGCTGCTGACAAAATACTTTCTGCATAAGTAAAAGACAGAAGCAATTTCATGAAATTGGCAAGCTTTTACATGGAAATCCTGCTACGTGAAATAGAATTTTCATCGGATAAATTCAAGTTCCACCTTAACACAGCACACCTGAAGGAGGAAGAAAGCTAAAGGACGTTTGAATTTCACAGGGAGCTTGAGAATTCCCGCGGGAATTTGAAAAGCTCAGGTGTTTTCCCTCCTGGTGTTTTAGCGAGATAAAGGACACGTTTGTAAGCTGGAGCTTTTGGTCGTTGAATGTATACACGGGGTGGCGGTAAGTAAAAAGGTAAGCAAAAATGAGCGTTTTTGAAGTTGGATGCTGAATTTGAGGAGCGTCCTTGAAGAAGAAAGCTGAGCAAAAATGTACAGAGAGAGACGACAATACGGGAAGTTGTTGGAGGAGACATAAAAAGGAAGGACAATGTCGGTGGAAGTGTGTGGGTAATGGACGGAAGCAAATGGCCACTTTGCGGCAGCTTAGACTCCACATCTCGAACCCCATATAATCGCAAGAGTCCGCGGGTTAACACTTTTGAAAGGGCTAATGGTGCAAAGGGACGAGCCATTAGTGTGAACGACACAAAGTATCAAGTACACGGCTATAGTGTCACGACAAATTTTTAATACTTTTGTTGTTGTCGTTGCGGTGATTTGCCGGCATCTTGAAGCATCTTGAAAGTGACCAGAGGCTTGGAGGAGAAGCTGCTCCGTCGGATCCGGAAGCCAATTGAGGCCAAGAGGTCGTAAGCGACAATGGGCTTTGGGTATATGAAAAGAAGATGTAATGGGCTCACATTGTACAACTTTGTCGCCTTACAGTTTTGGATATTGTTGTGAAGCTATTTGGCGGGGCCATTTCGGAGGATGAGGACAAATTGGCTCCTAGTACGTCTGGAGTCTGAAGCTTATAACTTGAGCACTGAGAGCTGGTCTTTATCGTAATGAGGAGCCTTGAAGATCCGAGGGACCAAGGCGGGAAATTTGAAATACGAAGACAGCGCCAGGGCAGAATGATGAGTACTTCAGAAAGCTTCCAAGAAGTCTCTAAGGACATTAATTGAGCGCGTGTCTGACAACAACTGTATTTTGGGCATTTTGGCGTAACCGGATCAGTACTAATGAGGAGGACGCTCTTGGAGCGACTATTTCAGTGTCCAGTTGCTACTAAAGACAAAGAGACAAGTCGTCTTTGGACTTTTGTGTACTGGTGACAGGTCCATAAATTGCCCTGGAGATTTCGAGTCTCTGTGTAAAACAAGTGTAAACAAGGACGCGAGTTAAGGCGGAATTTGTGTAGGTGGAAGTTGGGGAAATTCAAAGAAAGAGGGAGAAATGTAGAGCTTTCTGTGGGTCCGGGATCGCATTTCCAGCCCCGCGAAGAGGATCTCTTCTCTGTTTAACGTTTGTTCAAATGAAGGTACAAGTGAAACTCGCTTATGAGAGTACCAGAAGCTGGAGATAGAAAAGCTGCTGGAAAGGTAGAAACTAGGCGATAGAATGTCATGGAAGGAAGGAGCTCGACTAGAGTCCGGTTTCGTTTCGTGTCGACTTAATTTCTAGGAAGGGATTTGCGGAAACCTGTGGATTTGATACTGCCTCTTGTAGCTTGGAAACGAAATGACGAGATGAAGTATAAGTACAGGTGGCACATTTCAAGAGCTTCATCTGCCAGTGGTAGAATTTTGTCCAGCCCAGCTCTCAGCTTATACTC
>JAQGBJ010002067.1:0-18489 GCA_034698345.1 Sphaeridia pumilis
TCATACAAGGGCTGAGAGTGTCATAAAGTGTTGTACATGTGTTGCTGGTTTTTTCTGTAAACATTGCTTATGGATTCCTGTTCAAGTTGGAATGAAGACGGTCTTGTTGTTGTGAGACTTGGACCAATTTTGCTGCTGACTACAGCATATTACACAATGTTTTGAAAAATGCACAAGTCTCATAAGCTCAAGTGGTGTGGAACGGATGGGGAAAACGGCCCAGATAGATAACAAAGTTTGGCGTTAGAAAAACTAGAAAAATGATGAATGCATGAAAATGTCGATGATGAGACTAGAAAAGTGCTTTGGAAATGTTAAAGAAAGGCTGTTCCTAGTTTCAAAAGTATGTGTACAAAAATAATTATTCTGACGATGACGGTATGCACTCTCTCGGAATCTGTATGATTGATCTCCTTTTGCTCACAGGGATTTCAGATGTCAAAATTTCCAGGAAGATGCCCATCGTCAATTTCAACGGAGCTAGCTAATTTGAACAAGGTAATATTAACCAAATCATGGTTACCGTGAGAAACTTCTCAAAATGAACTGAAACGCTTGGCTAGAAAAATTATCACCAGAGTTATAGACACGGATTTTTTATCAAAGCATTTCCTGGAAGCTGAATAGTTTCAAAACCAGTTTTTGAAATTTTTGCGCTTAAAGTTTCAGGACAAGCTAGTCTTTTAGCTGAGAATGTATATGAAACTAGAAAAGTATGTTAAAAAATGTAAAGTTCGGTGTCTGTGTAATTGTGATTTAAGATTACTATACTATTTGGACCTGTTACAAAAAAATACTGAAAAAACGAATCAGCCAGGGGGAATACCGGTTCTGTTGTGGACTGCCTCAATAGGGGAAGATATGAGACGGGCCAGAAACCCTCTTTGCCCCAATGCTTGTAAGTAACCGGATTCCGGAATTTGTACTTCGTAGCAGTGGGTAATGAGGTCGGATGGGGAGATGGGAGACAGGGATATCGTTGAAGTTTGTCCCCCGATTTTTTACACGGTTGCTTCGGTAATGGCATGCCCTATGTCCAGTCAGCTTGAATAGTAAGGAAAAGGGTTGAACGTGGTGGAAGGTAAAAATTAGCAAAAATCTATCATTTTTCATTAAATTTTGTCGCATTGATCTGGTAGATTAATAGTCAAACGTGGGAACTAGGTTACAGATTCACTGAACGGTATGAAGAGTGACCAACAGCAAGTAAGCGTTTCAATGGGCAGTATGACTGGACAGCGTGTGAAAACTTAATGTGTAGAAAACTCAAAACTTATTTCCAAGCACAATGCTCATGATTGTGGTGGCCACAAAATCGAAAAATATTAGTACCGACTCGCGCTCAAACGTTCGAAAAGAGCCAACCCATACGCCTTTAGTTGGGACTGATTGAAGTCTTCGTTTCAACAAACGTTGGCCTACCTCTGTTTGTGAAGCTCGTAAAAATTCAGATTTTGCCCTTTGAAGTCCTTTGCAGACTGCGTAAGCGTTGTAGTACATCGTTGGATAAGCAAAAAGCGCCCCAAATGTCAGGTATGACGTGATGAGGAGCAGTACCAAATTGTTATAAGGCATCAGAATCAAGGCGGAGCCACATGTGATCGCAACAACAAGGATTCCAATCTTGAACGCGAAAATAACGGCTGCGTTGCAGACATTAAATACCCGAAGCATAACCAATAGTTGCTAAAGTCTTATCCAAAGCAAGTAAGGCGCAATGCGTGAAGTATACTTGAGCTCGAAATATCGACGAAAAAGTCCCGCCATGACTCGCGGCCAAGTTTCCATGAACAGAATTTGCAAGGGAATTGAGACGCTGACAATTCCTATAGCGACAAACATTGACCAGAAGTCAAGGAAAGTACAGACTCCACTCAAGACGTAGTATCCCCACCATCCATTGCTCAAGTGACCTTCCATGTTCGCCCAAGTTACGGCAAAGCGGAATTGAACCATCCAGTCGGAGTTCAGAGCCAGAAAAGCAGAAACGGACCAACCACACATGTACATCGAGGGTGCCAAGCAATGCAGAACCCAAACTTGTATCTTTGATGGCTTGACTTCAGATTTGTATGTCAGGATTGCATTCCAGGTTAGCAGCAATTCGCCAATGTGCTGATTCAACGAACAAAATCCAGTAATAAAAGCTACAGCAGGACCAGTCACGACCACAATATACAGCGGAATGAAAATCGGCTGAAAAAATCGGTCAACTGTCAACATTAGCAAGAGGGCGCAAACAGCAAAAACTACGCGCAGAAAAAGAACGCAAAGGCTACTTAACCACAGGCAGCGTTTTATATAACTTTCATCCCGGGACACTGTTTTGTTGTTGGAGGTTGCAGGTACGCCAATGTATTTGGAGAAATGATTCAAAATTATGAGATTCGACAATATTGCGGAGTCAAAAGTGAAAAGTTTTGGGTCTACTTGGATTGACATTTTGAGATTAATTGTCATTTATAGTTTTTAACTTTCTTACAACACAAGGTTAGTCATAGTTTTGCGATTGATGCCTAATTGGAATGACACCTTATGAGTGCACTGTGGAAAAACTCTACAGGTTGTGTAGGATAGCAATTGCAGATTCTGTAAATAACTGTCCTACGTTCGAAACTAAAGTCGACTAAAGAAACACAATCTCGAAAGTCAAACGTGGGGCTGATTCAATCCCGGTTGGGTTACTCAATTGTGTGAAGTATTGGCAGAAATGATTTATATCGGCATAATTTCTGCATTTACTGACTGAGGTTTAGCTTAGCGCTTGTCAAGCGCCGCTTGACGTAAAACAACGTCACTCATAATTTTGAAATGGCGATGCACTGCCGTGTCCAATTATCAAATTGATAACCTAAGATTAAGGTAAATTATAAAGATTGTCCACTTTCACCTAAACTTAAATCAGATCAGCAGAAAGTTGCCACAATTTAAATACATTGCTGTTTATAATTAATTTGACCTTGAAACCATTGATTTTTTCCAGCCTTGTCCATGTCCTTCCAGGGCCTTTCGTGAGCTGCAGATAACAATCTTCGATATACAAATTAATATTTCAAAGCATACATTATTTCCAGGCAAGCACGATGCTCATGATGGTGCTGACTACAAAATCAAAAAATATGAGCACCGACTCGCGCTCAAAGGTCCTTAAGCTGCCGATCCAGACGCCTTTAGTCGAAACCGATCGAAGCCTCCGTTTCAGCAGTTCTTGGCCCACTTCAGTTTGCGGAAGCCTTGCCATATTTCGCAAGTTGAAGCCCTGTGCTTACCCCGTATGCTTTGTAATACAGCGCCGGATAATAAAGCAAGTGCCGGGGCGAAGGCCAGATAGCACATGATAATGTAATGAGCAGTAGTAACATTGTCACTGTATCTCATTAAAATTAAAGCTGAACCACACAAAATGCTACTTGATAAACATCCCAGTTTAACCACGACTACAGCGGAGGCATTGCCGACATTGAAAATGCGAAGCAAAACCAAAAGTTCTTGAAGTCTTGTCCAAAGTATATAAGATGCCGCCCTTGAAGTGTACTTCATTGAGCTAGAACAAAGTTGAGAAATTCAAGCCATTTTTGCCTTTGAACCATACTGGTACAAATAAATACCTTTGAACGACTTGCATCATGACCCGCGGCCAAGTTTCCATGAACAGCATGTGCAAGGCGACTTCGACGCAAATTATTCCGGAGAAAGCAAGCAATGACCAAAAGTCTAGAATAGTGCAGAAGGCGATCAAAGCGTAGTATCCCCACCACCCGCTGCTCAAGTGACCTTCAACGTGCGTCCACGTTACCCCGAATCGAAATTGGATCATCCAGTTGGGGTTCAGCGCTAGGAAAGCAGCAATACACCAGCAAGCACCGTAAATCGAAACTGGTAAAATATGCGCACTCAAAACTTGAAGTTTGGGCGGTTTAACCTGAATTTGGTACTTGAGGATTGAGTTCCAGGTAAGAACAAATTCGCCAACGTGTCGGTTTAAAGCACAAATTGCATCGACGGATGCCGTAAAACAACCAGCCAGGACGACAAGGTACAATGGAACAAAATGTGGATTGAAAAATTGGTCAACTGTCAAGCTTAGTAGAATAGCACCAATAACAACAACTGTGCGCAGAAACATAACGAACAGGCTGCTAAACCAGAGGCAGCGTTTTGGCAAGCTTGTGTCCACGGAAACTTGATAATAGTTCTTCACGGTGATGGGCACGCCGATGAATTTGGCGACATGGTTCAGAATTTTCAGGTTCCATCGAACCGCAGACTCGAATGTGAATAATTTCGGGTTGATCGAGACGCTTGTTTTAGTTTTGATCTTAATAATCGTCATTTTTTGCTGCTGGATGCGCTTGAGCAAAAGACGTAAAAAATATTTAATGGTAGCCTATCGAAAAGTACAGTTTCAAAACCGAAAGCTGACAGGATATCACCGGAAGCTACAGTATGTCCAGTGTATCCGTGGATCTCTACGAACATAGTTTTTGGATCATTTCGAAAATCAAAGCTTCGTCGATGCAGATAGAAAGTCAATCAAGGCAAAAAACGTAATATCACTTCACACAACATTGCCATAATATCTTTGCAATCGGTAATATGGGGTTTATGAAAATTTGACTCGTATTTACATGGCGTTTGACGCAATAACAATGTCACTTTTAGCATCAAGTAAAATGAAATAACGATTTGCACTGTATTATCCAATTATCAAAAATTATCGATTCGTTGGAAAACCTGAATTACGGGAAATCGCCGATTTTATATAGCAAAACTTGTAGATATCAGCAGGAAATTTTCACAATTTAGGGCAATGCTGTTCTCAAAGATAACAGCTTCAAACCGCATTTTTATCTGATGATCGGATTGTTGTCTAACAACTGGTAATTCCCAAACGAGTCATCGCCTGACATTTCGGGTTCAATTTTGCTGAAATTATTATACTAGCCTTCCGGCACCAAATGAAGTTTTTAATAACTAAATTCGAATCGACATTATTTCAGCGCAATGACTATGCTAGAAACCTTATCGAAGATATACCCAAGGTAAACGAGGTCTGACTCTTGTTCGAAGACGCCAAACTGCCCAACCCAAACACCATTGGTCGAAATTGTGCGAAGTCTTCGTTCAAACGATACGTCTTTCACGCCAAATTGTTCAAGTCGCAACAGTACCAGTTTTGCTTGTTGGAGGCCACGGTTGATAGCGTAGGCTCGGTGGTACAGCGCCGGAAATGTAAGCGGCATAATAAAGCTCAAGTACAAGACGATGACCAGAAGCAATGAGTTGTTTCTAAAGTTCATGAGAATCAATGCGCATAGCGATGAAATACCCATTGTTAGCCCAGTTATTTTAACGGCAAAAACAATGTCTGCGTTTCCCACATTGAATATCCGCAAAGCGACTAAAAGTTCATTAAGTGTTCTCCACACTCGTTCAACTGTAACCCTTTCAATATGCTGCTTAATGCTGCAAAAATAAAATATCCTGTTTCAGATTTTTTGTAAATTTAAATTATCTATAACTGGAAATTAACCTGTGAATGATCTGGTCCATGGCACTTGTCCACATTTCCAGAAAGAGCATATGAGACGTTGCCGTGATGGAAATGCTAGCCGCTGCAATAATCATAGTCCAAATGTCAGCCAGAGTAGCAGTGGCCACAAGAGCATAGTACATCGATCGGCAGGTCAAATGGTCCTTTTCAAGCCCCCAGTGTACAGCGAAGCGAAATTGTACACTCAAGAATGGGTTGAAGACAAGAACAATGCTTGCAAGAGTTGAAAATAGCAGGCAGGATGGTGCAAAAAGGCACATGAACCAAATAATTAGATGATGCGACCTAACTCTCGATTTGGACTTGAGCATCAAGTTCCACGTTGTCACAAGACATCCAGTATGACTGGTCATAAGGTAGCCGATCAAAGAGGCCACACTGAAACCTATGGTTATAACCAGGCAAAGCGGTAGAAATAGCTGGTGTCGATATTGCTCCGAAGTAACGCTCCAGAAGAGGGCGCTGACGCTGCCCGCCGCTCGGAGCATTACAAAGCCGAGATTAATTCTCCAGCAAACATGCTTGTGGATGCTCTCGTTGATTGAAAGCTTTTCTTGAAAGACTACGAAAGGAGCTCCTGTGAAGAAAGCAAAGAGGCGAAGTAACGCTAGATTTATATCAAGCGCTGTTTCGAATGTCGCTGAGGTCAACCGAATAGGAGTCCGCTTGATCCACCGCTTGAGAATTAAGTGAAGACGACCAACGATAGCGGTTTTTGCCATATTTTGTTTGTTGATTGACTGGACTGGAGTACCAATGTGATTGTGTGTACTAAAACAAGTTCAAATCCGAAGGACATGATAGAAGGTACTCACTCAGTAAAAAATGTCTTCAAACCTTGAGTATCTAAACACAAGCAAAATCGGAAACAACTGACCGTTTTTAGTCACTAATCTGATTGTATCCAAGTGGATGGCAAAATTGGAATTTTAATCAAAGTGAAAGTCCATTTAGGCTGACGCTTCAGCAATGATATGACGAATTAAACGAAACTTTCTAGCGTTGACAATACCGGAGGCTCTTGCAGAAAACGGGTATAAAACCAGCAATTGATTGACATGGTTTATATCAATCAAGTAATTAACTCAATCACCTATCATTTCCATTTCCAATGCAATTAAAATTTCAGAACAGTGACCGATTGAATCTTCAGTTAGACATTTATCCACCTCGTCATCACAGCGCAATCAATAATATTTTTAAGCTTGTGTGATATTGAGGAGCTGCCTACGCGCGCCATCTATCGATCATTTGCCAGTTACACTTTCTGCGGTAAAATGGAATTTGAAAATCCTATTTGTTATTATCACCAGTGCTTCAATCGCTGTTAGTTAATGTTGTTCCATTTGAAGCATATGGAATTTTGTGCAAACTTAAGTCGATTTTGACGAAGATCCAAGATTTACCATCTTGTATGCAGCAGGACCTATTTGAAGTGCCACAGATATAGAGTTCGAACTGCTATTCCATTGGTTTGACCATCTGGTGATCGCAACCGGCGAAATGACGAAGCTAACGCAATTCCTTGCTGCTCTTAGCGCATTTGCCGGAATTTGGGTGGCGTTATTATATATTGTAGCTCAAGAATCGACCTTCAGGACATTTGTTGTTCTTCCGTTACCATTCCATGTGCTGGTGCTGTTTGGGGTAAGCTACAAGTCAAAGTTGCCGCAATCGGTTCTGACAGATTTTTAACACTCAATCAAACTAACCGTGGCTCATTTCTTTCTTGCAGATCTACTCTGTTTTCACCGTAATTTACCGAACGATTAACTTTAATGATTGTCCTGGTGCTGCGAAGGAACTGCTGGAGCAGATTCAAGAAGCCAAGTCTGATCTGAGATCCAAGGGATTCAAATTCGAATGATGTATGGACTTCACCCTGGAGCAGCTCATCCCACGAAACATTATGAGAGGTGTACAAATGTGATTTTAGCTAAAAGCCATATGTATTTTGAGAATTACCATTCCAGACCTGAAATTGTTATCGAAACGGAAGTATGGAAGTAAAAAGTTTGTCATATGTATTAAACGACAAAAGTTGCATTCTTATGAGTCAATCATCTAGGCCCACAAATTTGTTGATTTGAACGTTTATCAGCTTAATAGTATCCTGTTATAATATAGGGCTAACTGTTGAAGCTTGCGCAAATTAAGAATTAGTTTTAGACATGGTCATAAGCGCATAGTATGTTCCACAGGAGAATCTAGACGAACTTGTCGGCAGCGGGAATTTTGAATTTTGTTGACATTTTAAACTTTTCTCGCATGTCAGAAATTAAGGATCACCGCCTATTAATTATTCTCAGATAAGGCTCGAAACAATATTCTGTTGTTTTCAAAGGTGGTAGCAATGAGGTTTCCACTTTTGACTTACAGGTTCTAGTCAAAGTAGGTTTTAAGTCGTTATAGGGTCACAACGGTGACGGTTTAAGTTGAAGATAGCGTGTTCTTCTGCGAAGTTTTGTATTCAGCGATGGGTGATAGCAACATTATTCGTGAAGGTTTCATATGCAGTGAATGTCATGCTGCTTTTTCGGGAGTTGAAGAGTTGTTGAAGCATTACGAAAAGGACCATCAGGAAACTACTACGATTAAAGGTAAAGTATCCAAAATAGCTTATAAGAGCGTTGTATAAACGGGATGTAATTTCAAAAGACCGAATTTGTTGGTTTCAGCTCTATTGGGTAAAGCGAAGCAGAAGTTTACAAAGGACCTGCCGCAAAGCTTCAGCGGCAACCCATTCTTGCCTCCTGGAAGTTCAAACTCTGAAACAGTGTCAGCTCCACCTTATGTTTACGAACCGCAGAAGCCTGGGGTGATTATTGCACATACGGACTACTTCAAAGCCTGCCGAAAGGCCAAAGTTGAGAGATACGCTTCCGAAGGAAACAAGCTTCTAATTCGGCTACAAAAGCTATGTGATAACATTCCTGATGACCCATTCAAAAGAAAAGGTATTTTTGTGTTCACGATTGCTTATGCATGTTTCTGATTTCCAGCAATAGTTATAGTTTATGATCTCAATAACGTTTTCATGTATTTTTGCAGCTCATGAGCAATCTGTTGTAAGCTGGATAGACGAGAAAGCTGTAAGCAGATGTCCGGAGTGTGCAGAGCAGTTCAACATGATTCTGAGGCGAAAGCACCATTGTCGTCTTTGTGGCTCCATACTCTGTGATGACTGTTCCCTTTTTCTTCGATTGGACGATGCAAAATTGCTCACCAAAACTTTAAGTAGTCACAATAGTAATTTTAGTCAAGACCGCAACAAAAAACGAGATGAGATCAGCCTCCGCATCTGTACACATTGCTGTAATGTAAGTCTGGTGTTGGCCTTGTTTTCATTTAAGTGGAGCTTTGACTCTGACCCGATGTATGGCTTCTTCCAGATCCTGGAGTCAAGACGGGGGAATTATGAAGTATCGGATGAAGGGAAGAAGCTCGAAGTGTTGCATGGGCAGCTGCAAGAAATACTGCATCGGACAGAAAGCCTCATCCCTGAACTCGAAAGAGTCGTTGATAGTCTAAATGCAGGCGAGTCCTTGTATTCCACTCAGCAAGCTAACAGTCAGCGAGCAGATATATTGAAGCTTACCGAAAAAGTTGACATGATCAGCAAGAAAATTATGACCTCCACTGGCGATAATTCCAGCGATGTTTTGCTGAGGCAGCGAATACGGTCCAGCACCGTGATTAGTATCAGAAATTTACTCGTTACTCTTCCTCAAATTCCTGGTGATGAATATCTAGCAAAACTAAAGACGGAGGCAATGCAAGGTGTCCAGTTCAAGAAAACTGGGCGAGCTGAAGTAGTAAAAAGCGGCGGTTGGGTCGGCGACCTGAAAAATGTACCTATGGTTGATGATCCGATTGAGCAGCAGATCATCAATCTAACGGAAGTGATGGATCAAGCTCAGTAAGTTCGAAAATTGATTTGACGTTGTACATGTTTGTGGTTTGAGATTATTATGCTTACGTGGAGATTCGTTGCTATTCCAGGGCCGCTGGGAAAACAGACGAAGTCGAAATGTTGGCACAATCTATACGGGACCTTCTTGCTTACAAGCAAGCTAACCAATAGACATAAATTATTCAATTACAGGAGGTTCGGTTCGCTCCTGTTCCATCAAAGTCACACATGGTAGCTATTCCGCTTTACTAAATAAATACTCTATCGCGCTTTATACGTGTTAGCACAAGCTGATTAATTGCATTGCTTTCTTTACTTGAAGTTTGTTCTTCACTGCAACAGTAAACACAATTGTTACCCAGAACTATATTCCTGATCACAAATTAGGAATGAACGTTTAGCTACAATAAATCCATACTACCTAATGAGAATCTATAACAACGACGAGAATGCTATCACAAAAGCCGTACCTCGCAATGCTGTACTGAACTTTACATAATATAGATTACATTCTTTGCTCAAAGAGCCCTTGCTTTCATCAGGCTGCCACGGTCATGGTAGGGCTCATGGTTCCAAGAGATCTTTACAATACTAGCGATAGCCAAGCTACAATAAGTAACGTTCCACCAAAAGGAGCAAATCGTTTGTAGGAATCTTCGCCAGTCATGGCGAAAGTGTAGCATGAACTGCAGAAAATGAGTGTTCCAACGCCCATAAGGGTTCCGCTCTGCAAAAGAATACATTCATCAGAACATTTTTCATAGCCACTTGAAAATGCATGCATGCGATGTTTTAAAAAGATCCAACTCACAATTATCGGTTTTCGAGCCAACGAGCTTGCTACTAGACCGAATGTCCCGATAAAATGGTACAAGTTGGCGCTTCGGAAGGACCGCTTGCGGTCTTCATCAATCTTATGGTTCATTTCGATAACTGTAGAAAGAAACGGTCATATTCTGTCGACTTTACATAAATTCATTTTCAACTAGACCAAGCAGGAATAGGCAAACTTACCATGAGATCCATACGCTCCTAGAGCCACCGCTAGTGCTCCGCTAACCCCGGCAGCTCTAACCATGTGACGATTAAACAGAACACCGATTGGCGACTGCCTGATAATCACCGGTTCTACGACCTTCTTGGTGACTTCTTTAGTTTCTTTCCCGTTGTTCACCATGACGATGTCCAAAACGCCTTTCAGGAAAGGGACGACTGTATTTGCTCCGTTGTTGACCAAGTCCTGCAAGCACATCCATAATCAGAATTTTACCAATAATTAACTTTATTAACAAATGCTTCACTCCATCTACACTGTCAACTCGAAGTTAGCAATGTCTGGAACGAAGAAGACCGATTCGGAACGTTAAACTTACAATTACTTGCTGCATCTTTGAAATCAGTTTTTCAGTTGACTCGCCAAACCACGTGATCTCAAATAGCAGCAACTATTGGCTATCAAACTAAGTACTCTGTTCAGTTCACAATTCTGAACAATTCACTAAAATTAGAAGTTTGACATCCGAGCGAATCACAAACCACAAGAGAATACCGACCGACTGACTACCAAAATTCGTCGTCATTCAATCGAACTCGATCACAAAAACAAACAGAATTGTGGGCGCTCAGTTGGCAGCAACCTCAAGCAGCCAACATTTGCCGCCCAGTTTTGTACTAGCCAAGGGTGCTGCTTGTCGGTACCCACAAGTAGCTAAAGCTAACATGTTGTCGGTATACCTATTTTTGCATACAAACATCTGATTTGCCAGTGTTGTTATGAGTCATTTCGCTAGTGTTTGTTGTGGTCCAAGTGAGAATTTTCGTTACGGACGCTCTCGGAACAAGTCGTAAAGTCGCTTCCAGCGAAATCCTCAGCTGGTGTAGATTACTGGACAACTGGAATCTCTCGATTGTGTCGAGCCTTCATTTCCATCGCCTTCTTGGCACAAACACTACGATGTCAGAATTAGTTGCCCGCGTCAGAAGCATGTTAGCGTTGTGATTTAAAATATAATGTAGGGAAAAATAACATTCTCAGATTGCTCGAATAGAGTTAAGTGACATTTTTAGATAGATTTTGAAGTGCAAACTAGATCTGTTGTATATAGGTCACGAGCTGTGCAAAGTGTAGCTCCAAATCTGAAGGGATTCTGAAGCCCCAAACGAAAGAATGGGATGGAAAAATTGGCTGAAAGAGTACAAGATCTGAATCGTAGCTTCTAGGAATTTTAATGATGAATTAGGAAGCCTAGTCGTCGGAAGAGCAAAGTAAGTCTATTCATGAGCCAATGCGTGGGTTGCAAAGTTTTGACTTGGGCTAGTTTTGAATGAATAATAATTCAGATCCTGTTTAATATTTGATATTTTGGTTCACAGCTAGTCTTGGAATCAAGAGCTTTCAAAATGGCTTTCGGTAGTACCGCAGCTCCAACTCAGCTGCAGCTACTCTTGGAAGAGATCAAATTTCAGCAGCAAAAGGAATTGCAAACAGCTTCGTTGCAGCAAGGTAAGTCTATGAAAACTATGATTCAACAGTCTAATTTAAGTCCCATTATGCAAGCTGTGATCATGTATCACGATCAACATGCTATTTCCAGACCCAACGTTCATAAACCATGGGACCACATACTGGACCGATGTATTCGTACGTCATTTTCTCTTTCAAAACGATAAGGACAAGACGATCGACGCAGATGATTTGCTGTTCTTTGTGAGACAAAAGCATGTAAAGGGAAATGTGACGTTACCGAAATTCCAGGTTAGTTGAATGTCTAATTACAAAGCATCATTCTTCATAGCTGTGGAGTTAGACTAACGGCAAGTTTTGGTATTTGCAGAAGGATGTGGAAGTGTTTCGAAAAGACAGCAAGAAACTGCCGATCGGTGATCCAGAAATAGGATGGCAGGAGACGGTGTATTTGAATCTATTGATCCATCAACTGGAATACAAGTTAACATTAGCCGTGTGTACCAGGACTAGTCCGAAGGAGCTCCAAGTTTTAAAGCGGCATTCACAGGTAATGCTGGAGATGATTAAATGAATTTAAGAGTGAAGAGCAATAATTGTGAACAGTATATGATTTATGCTTTCAGAAAGTTTATGCTAGTCCAAGTCGACGGAGAATGGATACTAAAGGTGATGTAGAAGAAATTACATATCCGTTTTTATCTTTCATGGTAGACAACTTTGATGAGGTAAGTTGTCTTACGAACTTCTGGACAACAATATTACACTTGTGATTCTCCATACCTTGACAAAATGGTTTTGGCTCCAGGTGTACAGCGACATGGCCATACGGGATGGCGAAATGGTGTGTGTAGAACTACTGGCCTCGGACAGAGAGAATACATTTCAAGCGGTCTTGTTCTTGGGTTCCATCCGATACGATGCATTGAAGAGGGTTTATGACTCAAGAGTAAGTTATCGCAGCGAAGTTTTCTCAAACATGTGATTCAAATTGTTTCAGTATTGGAATTTCCAAAAATATTTGCAGGCTAGTATTGGAAGCAAAATGGCTCAGCGGATGACATTCGGACTATTCTCAAGTTCAGTTAGTCAAAGAGTAGAATACGTTAGATTAAAGGGTCCATACGGCAAAGGGCATGCCGAAATTGCTATTTCAAAACCAAAAGGTTCGTGTCCGCTTTCTACATCGGTGTGACTGCATTCGTGATTTATGTACAGTTTTAATTTTCTTCAGGTGCTGGCGTGGAAACTCCGACAAGTGAACCTGGCTTCTGTATGACAGACGGCATGTGGGATTCGGATGTTGAGTCAGATTCGGAAGACTTTGTTTTCAAACATCATGTGAGTACATTCATCGGACAGTATCCTTCCACGTTCGGAAAAATGTCTAATGAAAGTTTTTGTTTTGCAGAGACGCTTGAGCGACCCTAGCTCGAATCTGAACAATTACCAACGAGGTGGTTGGATGTCTGGCAAAGGTGGTGGTGGAACAGCTGATGGCCAGTCTGCACAAGCTAAACGGACTCGATCACAAAACGAAGGCTTGGATTATTGCGGCTTAGCTGAAATCGAAGCCGGCGATGTTCGAGATGGTATGCACCAGCTTATTGCTTTTTCACATACTGTAGGGTCATGTTGGTCCCACACTGCACTATCATTCTAGTATGACCTTCTAAACCCGTAGTCAGCAGTAGAGATTGAGATTATCATTGTAAAAGTAACCCGTCTGAACTGAAGGCATCAATGAGCGATATATCAGTTCGTAATTCATGACGTAATTTCGGTTGCAGTTTTATTTGCACAAAGGCAAAAGTGTACCACGCATAGGTTTTCAACAGCTAAGACAGAACAGGCTAAGCTCTGAATGTCTATGTGCATGCCCTAATTTAAACCACCACTGCTACAATTAGACACCAAGCTTTACACTTTTTAAATTCAGAATCAAAAGATTTTTGAAAAGCCAAAAGCTTCATAAATCGAGTTTTACTCAAGTGGTGTGAGGAGCACTGTCATTGGTGATTAATTTTGATTTTTTTACTTTTACTTGCAGAGAGAGTTGGTGATGTTTGGTGCTGTGGATGTTGTTGCTATGAGTGCATGCTAAGGCAGGGAAGCTGTAGAGAAAGGCGTTCCGGTCCCGGTGGTGGGAGATCCAGAAGCCGGCCGTGCGATAATTCTGACACAGAAACTCCGATTGATGACACGTCGATCCTCGACGTCGGCTGTTCCTGTCCATGTCCAATACGGCGTTCCCAGTCAATAGTAGATAACATCGCACTGAACCCGCTACCTCGAAATACATACCCAATGTCTGAAACTCATTGTAGCCATATAGACGAATTATCAAGACTGAAAGTGAGACCTCCATTAGTATCCAGTAAGACTGTAATCGTACCTCCAACAAGCACCCAAACCCCTCCAGGAGTCCCTTTGGACAAGTCTTCTTCCATTGCTTGCTTGCAAGATGCCAAACATTTATGCAAGGAAAAGCTGTTGCGAACCTACCCCAATAAACTAACGACTTCAGGAGTTCGAATTCTCTACCTCTGTGATCTGAAAGCTTCCACTGATAAGACTGGTACACTTGATTTATCTATTATTTGGCTAATACAACACTTGCTTACTTACTGTTTTGGTTCTGCTTTCTGTAGCTTTATTAGCTTGCTTAACTAGTGCGTTGATCATTTACGAAATTAGCGTTGTACTCGGTTGGAACGCCTGATTCAGCATGAAAAAAGTACTTTTCGGAATTTCTGGGTCCGTTTGCAACAATCTTCTTTTGGTTTTTTCAGAATTAGACGATGGCGCCTACAACCCCATCTGGACCATGAGGGGGTTTACTCAATCGTTTCACATGTGGAGGGAATCAAAACGAGCTCAGTCCGTGCCGTTGAATGCGTTTTTGACTTATGTTACTTTGCCTTGTTCGTCTATAATGAAAGGTGAGGCGCAAATTTTACAAACTCAAAACCTTAAATTTAACTGTTTCGGGTTTATGATAACGATGAATTTTTCTGTATTTTCAGACATTTTGGAGCATCGAGAAGATCCGATACTAACGTTTTAATTGCAACTTAAAGCCATTTGTGTGTTCAGTACCAGTTTTGACGCTGTGTATCTTGCATCTTTTGCTTATTAAATACCGGTGAATTTCTTGAAGACCTCGTTCTTGAATCTCCTGTACTCGTACTAAAGTACTTAAAAGGCCTTAAATTCTGTAGAAACTTGAAGCAACCAATATCAGACGCAGTACTATGTTCTCGACGATGGTGCTTTCTCCGATGGCGTTTCTGCCCTTCTTGGTGACTCTTGGATGCTGAATACGTTTCTGTGCATTGCGTTTTGCTAATTGTCGCGTCTGTAGTGTAGGAGCTTCTGTCTGAAAAGCCTGAAGTGGTTGAACGTGCCGTCGTGAGATCTGAACAGGAAGTATACGTTTCTTCGTAATGTTCCGGTTGCTGAGGACACTGCCTAGTGGGATAGTCGCAGCGAATATTTCTGATGTCTGTATTGATTCCCTTGTTTCTTCTACTGTTGAAGTAGCGGAAAGTCTTTTGTAAATTCGACTCGCTGTGGATCCTGTGGGCTCGAGGTTTACGTTCCCTCGACTTTGTTTGACCATTTAGCTGTAGGGACTGCCGAGGCTTTGATCGCTTTGAAACTCGGAGTGAAGTGGCAGAATCGGATTTTTTCGCGTCATGTTCAAGTCTCGTTGATCCAGCGTCTCGAAGGTTTTTTGCTGTCAAAGCTTTGTACATCTTTTCCCAGTACTTGCATTCTGTTCTGCCAAGAAATTACAATCAGTAGCTCAGTCAGAAATGAAAATGTGGCCAAGAATAATTTCGTTTCTTATTACATCAAAGCAGCATTCAGACGTTTCAAAACAATATTTTCCACTTCCAGCTGAGCAAGATCTGTGCGAAGGTCTGATAGGATCAAGTCTTGGGATTCCTGGATTTGATGAATCTGCAGAGCTACGTTTGCTGTGCTGCAACTCTCGGAGTTTTCGGATTTCAAATATTCCATGTCTCATAGTTTGGGTAAATTTTCGTGTAAATATTAAGGGCTAAATTACTGTTCAAATAGGAAACTAATTCAAGCTGCGATCTAAAATTGTCTAGAGCAACGTTTTACATTTTTAGACAACCGCCATCGTTCAAAAAGGCTGTAATATAACTCAAAAGTTCAATTAGCATTATCGACAAAATTATTCACCTCAATCAAGAGTTATATCTCTCGAACAATTAACTGATGAATTTTTTGTGGTTTCAGTCTGAAAAGCTCTGAAACTTTCAGTGCTCCTTTATTTCAGTTTTGGAGATATCCATTTTATCAAGACAAGCACAACAAAGACTTTCACCTGACGGCTCATTTTGTTTCTGGAATGGTAATGAATGATGCTTTTTCCTCTGACTGAGATGCCGAGGACCTGAAAAAATAATGAACATCAAACTCTAATTTCAAATTGGCCCTGCATCACTTCCAACCTTGATTTTCCGTGTTCTGTTTTTAGGGATATTGTCTATTTCGCATTCCCGTTCATAAGGACTATCGTTGTAACTTGTGTTATGACAAAATGAATATAAATTAGCATCGATTCCCGTTCGAATGTGCGGAAGTCCCCAACCAAAATGCCGTTGGTTGAAACTGATCGAATTCGCCGTTTCTTTAGATCGGATTGGCGAACCGCTTAGCATTTTCTAGTTTAGCGGATACAAATGGCGCCTGGTCTTGAAACTCAATTATGTTTGCAATCAAAAATGGAATAGAAATCTATTCGCTGCAGCTATTTTCTCATTTTTAAAGTTTCAATTTGTGGAAGTTGAAGGAACTTTTGGTAAATTGTGGCAATCAACATTTGATTTGCCATGACAAGCTCAAGTGGATAGAAAAATAAAGAATAGAAGCATTTATAACTGTTACATATAATCAGTCAAAATTGGAGACCAGTAACGCAAAATATTCGATGTTTCACGACTTCCTGATTTCGACACTTTCGGCCGAACATGTCCGTGTGCCGTAATTATCCGCAAACAGTTTCGCTCACTCACGGAAATATCTCTATGTAATGTATATAATCCAAGGGAAAAGAAAGTTGACCAACAAATAAGAGCTGTAACCGCAAATAAGTATTGTAATAATTGTTGATTTCTTGGCCAATTTTCGTTCGCCTTTCTTATTTCTTGCCCTAATTGCGCAGATGCTATGAAATGCGATTGCAGGACACGTGCTCACATATCAATTTTTTTTAGGTTTTAGCGGAAGTTAAACTTGCCCCTTAATTAAAGCAAGTTTAAATTATAATAATACCTAAACTCGAGTGGCCCTAGATCATCTCCATCCACTGCAACCCGAAAAAATACGAAACATCATGTTTTCCTACTTTCTCCACTTTCCCAACGCAGTTTCTTTGAACTTGAAGTTTTTGAACCATTTTGCTCAGTTTTGTGGTTTCACTGTGACAGTTGACAAGAACAATAAAGTTAACCAAAACTTAAGCTTCTTCAAAAAGTTGCACTTTGCGGTAGCTTGCATTTTATATGTTCTTCGAACTTTGGTAATGGTTTCAACGTTATATTTGTTATTAACGATTGAGAGCTTTTTCAATCCGCTTGTCGCCTGGCTCCACTTTGTTCTGACCTGCGGCTACCTAATGACGATGACGATTCAACTTGGCTTCCTCCTGTTCATTGAGCGTCGAAACGAATTCGTCCTTGTTTGGAACTGGCTTCGACAGAACGATCATTTGATCACCAACTTCAAAATTTCCCATGCCCTTTTGTACTTGTATCCAACTACATCCTGCGTTATGATTTTTCTTAACAGCTGCATGCTGGTACTAAATCCTGACTGGTTGCCTCAGTTCCGATTCTTTGTCCATTGGGTCAATTCAGAAAGACTTGTAACTAATCACAGCGTTAGCATCGTGCTTTCAGTTGTCTCTACTTTTGCGGACTTTATGACACACCACATTCTAGTGGGCGTTTTCAATGTCGTGATTGCTGTGCATGTCATGTTCCTAGAAGTCTGGACGATTTCCGCTGAAAAACAAATAATCAGGTGGGTTTCACTTGCGAATAAAAAATGGAAGACGATGGGCAACGAAAATATTTATACTTATTATGTAATTTCCTAGATCTGAATCAACCGCTGAAGAAAAATGGCGTCGACTTCAGGAGCTCAGCGTTGCATTACGGCTTTTCAATGTTGGAAATGCGGCAGCGATTTTCGTCGTGAAAGTTACTCTAATTGTTCTCAGCATTTTCATCCTTTCTGCGTTGCTACTGTTTCACTTCGACAACGTTATTCTCCGATTAGTTATGTTGTATGCGGCCCTGATAACGCCGCTTTTGTATCCCGCTGTGTATCATTTAGCGCCGTTTGTATCCTCAAGACTCGGGAAGGCTAAGCGAGTTCTTCGAAACGGTTCAGTTCCCCAACCGGACCTCTTGGAACGTCAAATTCGTTCAGTTTCAACGAGCGGCGTTTGGGTTGGAAACTTCCGCACATTTGAGCAGGAATCGCTGCTCATTTATGTTCATTTTGTCGTTGCACAAG
>JAQGBJ010002068.1:0-18487 GCA_034698345.1 Sphaeridia pumilis
ATTTATCGACTGGAACTGCTAAATCCTCATTAACACTCGAACCTTTACATACAAACTGTATAATATCATTACCATCTTCTTGATCCCTCCTAATAACAAGGACTCTGTGAATAGCAAAAACCTATGGAGCCGCTAATTGTATTGTGGAATTAAATCCCGTCTAAGCACTAGTATCCCTACAAACACTATGATATACCGTTGGAGGCGGTTACACATATACATTTGCTGGTTGATATATAAGCTGCTAAAACCCTGTCATTACAGTCAGTCATATGATGTTGGCTGGAACTGGGAGCCACTTGTCTGATTCTTCACCTGCACATTCTTTTACAACAAGGTAAATCGGATTTATCGACTCTAATCCTAATTACATAGTCTGTCACGGGGATACAGCGTAGATTAAAATATACATTTGACTCTTCTTTGTGGTGGGTAGGAACAATAGCGGGACACACGTCTTGGAAAAACGGGTGTCGTTTCAAAAATTCAGGGTCAACCGGATCCGATTCTTGTTCTTCTTTTTGGAAACACCGTTGTTAATTGCTTGTCTTGTCGAGTTATAAATTGGCGCTTTAGTGGCCGATGAACTTTTTCTGGGGAAACTTGTAATAACCGTTTATGACAAATCAAGAGAGAAATCTTTTATGACATTAGGACGGTGAATTATTGCTACCGTGGCAAACGACTTACCATCTTTTGCGAGAATTCTTCGAAGTTCCACATTCAGTTGTTCGTACTTGCTTTCCAAGTCTTCTTCTTTTTCCCTGTGGAAAAAATACAAGAAAAATATATTAGCTTTTGTCAAATTTGAGTCTCGTCTCCCAGCTTTACGTCAAGGTGTAACGAACTTGAAAGCATTAACTTTCTTCAACAAATTTTCTCGGCTCCGTTAAATGCATACATAGAGTAGAAGGTGAATTGAACCGAGGACATTCTGTATACCACAGCAGGTCGTCGTATATGACGTTGAAGACAAAATTCAAAAAGAGAGATTTACCAAAATTACAATGCAAAACTTAATCTCTTGGTCATTCATTCCCTACACGTTCAACGGACCTCGGCGGTTGGTATGGACCTTTAAATACCTTGAGGTTCTTTGAACATGATTTTGATTTCTACTCCTGAAAATGTACGTGTTGCTTCCTGCGCCTTGTCATTATTATTTCAATCTCGTAGAAAAATTCTGTCACCCAACCGTGTGGACGTGAATTGGTGAGCATCAATGAGAGACAAGTCGGAGCCCGTATCGTTTCGATGAATGAAACATTATCGTTTTTTGCTTCACAGGGCTTCTTTCAATGGGGTCCCTGCTGCGGTTGTGAGGGAGGAATTAAAGCGGTTCGGCTATTGGCATCTGAGCTATCGGTCTGTTGAACACTCTCACTTGGGAACATTCTTCGGAATAACTCCAAGGTTGAACATAAAGCGAAACACTGAAGCCAAACTACTGAAGCGTTGTAGAATGAGGGTTTGTTTTGTTATACGGCTTTCACTTTTGGACGCCCTGCGTCATCTAGCGGGAGCTCTGTGGGGTTGCTTTCTCTTGACTGTGTTCACTGATGGTTGCTGCCTGCCTAGGTGTGAATGATAGTATAAATTATTTCCGAAGATTCTCAAACTTTAACTTACAAGATATTAAGCTGCATTTGCCGCCTTATGAGAGCGTTTTTCTTGTTGACGAGTGTGAACCATTCGCACATTAAATGCTCTTCTTCATCGACTGAACCTGTAATCAAACCAGTATGTTAGAAAATTGATCCAATACAATGACAACACTCAAAGGTTTAATGGATCGTTAACGAACCTGACTTCATCACTTGTCTCAACCGGTGCTCCAGATGGCGTGCATATTCATCAATTTGTTCCTGCTCCCGCTCAAGCTCATCAAGTTCATTTTGTATGTACGACTTGGATTCCCTAGGAGACTGTAAACAACGAAAACTTTCATCAGTGTCCGAGTCAACTTCAAATGGATGGGCTGGAAGCAGGCGACCATAATAAATTGAACATACGGAATAGCTCTGAATTTCTCGGTCAGGTGAAAACTTGTCAAGTATTGAATGGAATGACTTGAGCTTGGGGTTCTTCCTGTTATTGCTCGTTTTGGCAGCAGTGGATAGGTTTCTATTATTGATGTCATTGAGTATATGACCGGGCGGTGTTCCCTCTCTGCTGGCGTTTTGGCTGGACTCGCTGGATTGTTGACTTGAGATATTGCCATTAAGTTCCTGTGGGACACAAATCAATTACACGTGTTGCCCATTCAAGGATGTCCATTGCGTGGACAATATATTCAAGAGTTTTTCTCCTACCTTATTCCTATTATCACAATTTGTATTCATTTCACCACCACCGATGGACCTCACAGGACTGTCGCGAGAATTCGGTGTTCCTGCAGACGGCGATCCGTTGCCGGAATGACTTGCAGACCTTGAAATGTCTATATTAGGACTGATGACACCGTTTCTCGCTTCAGCAATCAACCGCCTCGCCCGTTCCCGCAACTGTTGTTGCCGTTCTTGTTCGTCTTGCTGAGAATTCTGGAAAACAAAAGGACGACGCAATGAATAAAACATTCCCTTTCATTTTCTCAACACAAGTTGTTATATAAACGGCACCCTCAAAGGACTGTTTCCAGCCCAAAATACTGTGTTTGAACCTTTACAAACTCCACTGCATCCTATTCTACAACTCGCTCAGGGAAGTCCACTTGCATTCAAGTAAAACAAATGTATAAATAATTCACACACGTGTGAATCCAAATACGTGCCTAATATGCATTCACCGGTACAGGAAAACATTGTAAACAGCATAACTTTTGTGAATTATTAAACGACTATTCTCTCCTTCGACTATTTGTATACCAATAGCAAGCGCAGGTTCTTTCTTGGTCTTACCGGTGTCCCAGGTTTTGAGCCCGGCGAGCCTCTGGTCAAACTATCACGTCTTGCGTGTACAAGCATGTGTCGAGCACGTTCTCGTAACTCTTCGTGTCTAGCCAGCAGTTTCTAAAAATTCGACAAACATAACGTTAGACGTCATTCCTTTTTCTCTCAGCTCATCAAGATAGCGTCTTACAGCCTGATTCTGGTTGTCCCTTCGGGTAGGAGAAAGGTCAAGAAGGCCTGGTGCTTCAGGATCTGGAATTCCGATCGTATTTCCGAACGATGTGGCCTACAAATCGATCATTAGTTGCAAAATTCGCCATTAACGTAATCGGCAGTAGTTTCAATGATAGGACTTACTCTATGAGTCGGTGAAACAGGCTCACTACTTCTTCGATTCTCATTTGACTTGTCCCCATCATCCTCATCATCAGAGCCCAACGGATCCGTATACTGCCTTTTGGTCATCAACGGCGGTCGAGATCCCGGTGACGACAATGGACTAGATGACTGTAATCAAAATCAACCCATCGTTACAATGGTTTTTCTACTAATCCACACATTCTTGATTGATTTTCCAACCTTGCTGTTGTTATTGGCCAGATTATTCTTAATTTCTGTCAATCGTCCAAGAATGCTCTTTCCTGACGTCGGAGACAGAGATTTCTCCCTCCTGTCCGGCGTGAACGAATTGAACTTGTTCAACAAGAAATTCTGAATCGAATTCGGCGTTCCTGCCCTTTCCGGCGACATGGATTTGGACGTACTTTCTCCTCCAATCGATTCATTATCCGTCGTCCCTTTTCCTTCTCGGCCGCTCACCAGTCTATTGACGTTCCCAACAACAGACTCCTGGCTCGGTTCACGATTCAGCGACGCACCACTCGCACTCGTTGTAATTCCACCACGTCCTCCTTTACCCGCCAAACTCCGTATTTCTTGCTGAAATATCCTTTTGGTAAGTGCATTATCCTCCTCGTTATCCCGATGCCCCAGCACGTACGAAGACTCTGACGATGTTGCACCAATGTTTTGCACTTCCCACTGGCATCCTACAGCAACAAAAAAGGAAAATATGACTCTCCACCCTGATAAAACATCACTCTTTCTCTCTCTCTTTCCAATAAAAATTCCACCATCTCACCTGTGAAATGGGATCGAAGCTGGTATAAATACGTCATAACCGCCAGTTTATCCGGTACAGCTAATAACATCATATCCGACGGTTCTATCACTCGAGGGATCCCCAGCGACTCTGCAGCATCGAAGGCCAACTTGCAATTCCCCTTTATATCGTGCGGAGATAGCTTGTTCCATTCACTGTAAGGAATATCAAAAAATCATTGCATCAGTCCATCTTACAAAGCTCGTAAATATTAAAAATTCATCCAGTATATATATACACATCCCCCACAGCTTACATCAGGTCAGGGCGGAACCGGTGAATGATAGCACAGAAAGCCATTCCATTTCGCCATGACGTCGTCATGTTTGTGACCTTGACCCCGCGGTAGCCTTTGGTCACTTCCTTGCACCAGGTCAGGAGGTCTTGACTCGCGTTCGATACCATGCTGGCGGCAGTGGACGTTTTTACTACGCTTTCGATGTTTGTTGCAGCCTCAGGAGCAGCAGGTCCCTGTGAAATAGATAAAAAAATCTTGTTAGTTTCCCGATACTGAACCTGCTTTCTTCATCCATCCACGCGCCTCATTTCCACCAGCGTCTTCTTCTTCTTCTTCTAATATCCTTCTCAACTCATTACTTGCTCAACAACCACAGCAATATTTACACACTTCATAACTTTCCTCAACGACCCGTCCTTTCCGTCTTGGTCTCAACTTTGCAGTCCCTGTTTTCCCATTTCTTCCCGCATTATTACTCGCCTCCTTCCTATGTACATATAAGAAACTTGAAAAGCTTTTGGGGGACCTCATTTCCGCGCCATGGCGCGCGCCGTAATCTAATTTACACTTTACTGCCAATATTGCACACGTCGAGAATTTCATCCACCAAACCAACAACAACGTCAACACTGGCGGCGGATCATCATCAACCTCCTTCCCACCACAAATAACCAGCAAACTACTTCATATTGTCTCATGTCTTGGTCCTTACTTCCTTCCGCTTTCCCCGTTTGGCCAAAGGCAAAAGTGAAAGCCTCAGCTGACTTCATTACCGAGTCTACATATATTTCCTGGTATTATTGAACCACAAGCAGCACAAACGCACGTGCTGCGGCTCGAAATTCAATGACAAGATGTCACCTCCAACTTGGTATATTTTTGAAGCTTCGCTAATATGTGAGAATGTTGGAGGCCATATCGAAATCATGGTTGAAATCGCTGAACGTTCCATCTAAAAACTCACAGCAAAATGAAGCGCCAAATGGGTTTTTTGATCATTTCAAATTCCACTCCCAATCTTAATTACCGGAAGCGTCAGGCATCAAAAATAAATTACCCGCCACCCGACAGCTCCAGCACCTGAGAGACACATACATCTCAATGCTTTCAGTCGCAAGTAATTTCGCATCCCTTCTCATTTACTTGCTATCATTCCCACCTTCTCATTTCACATTTACAAGCGGAAAGCGGAAACAAATGTGTTCATTTGGAAGTGTAATTTTACCCGGGTAATTAGGCCTATTTTAACTACCTCCGGTGGAGCCAGACAGGTAAATATTTCTCCATTTGTGCATCCTTCCTCTCCTCTCGCTCGAAATTACCAAAGAGACCATCATTAATACCAATCCAAAAGAGCGACACAACGCCATCTACATTATCCACACTTTCTCTTGTTCCTCTCCATCATCCTCTAATTTCAAACAAGTGTAATTCCACACGCTTTCGCTTTCACCGTTTCATTCCCTTTGCTCTTGTTCCTCCTTCGTTAACGTTAACTTCTCGTCTTGCTTACATGTCCTAAAAAGACAGACTTTCGGCTGTATGAGCTTCAACAGTTGAACTTGGAGTCCTTCTGCTGGCATCCGCATGTACCACCGACATCCTCCATTATCTTCGCGGGTAATTTCCAATTCTGCTCACACCTCCAGCCCCATACGACGTCCAAACCGAAAAGTCGACTCCACCAAACTAACATGGCATCAGCTCTTTCACACACTCACAGCGTGTTCCTCAAAAAGAAGCAAGTATTTTCGCCAACAAGTCACAATCACCAACAAGTACTTTTCGGCCAGAGGCGAAAGACATGTGTGCAAAAATAAGAGTCTTCTTCTTCTTGTGTCATCGCCAGCTTCTTGGACTGGTTTCCTATAGTAATTTTGCTCAACTTTCTCCAGCGCGAAATCGACCTCTTGATCCTCGCCCACGACAATAACAAGCCCATTTGCCACAAGCACGTCCTCAGTTTCCTGGACGCGATTCGCAATCAAAACGTAGGATTTTGGTCGAGTTGCCAGACCCAGAGTAGGCCAATCCGACCAACATGTAATTTTGCCAATGTCGCAATTTATCAAATATCTGCAGCGGGCACGTCCTCGAGCAACCAGTCAGCATTTCAACAGTAATGCGATTACATCCGTCGCCTACCTCTATGATGGATTCAAGTCCAAAAGCCCAATACCGCTACCGCTGTCTGTCTCAACAGACTCTGCAGGCACAATCCATCATTTCGAAAATCTGGTGAAACCAGTAACGACTGAAGCTGTCAGCCACTCAGCTCTCCTCATCCTGTGCGACTTTTCATTCTGAATTTCAATACCTGTCAACCAGGAGCCTAGACACACTGAATATACATTCAAGCTCGAAGCTTTTGATACCAAAAACTAGGCCATTCAATACACGAAAAATCTCCGCAGACAAATTACATCAATAACCGCCTTTCACACAACAGGAACAAGGCATTCGAACCATTTGCTCCATCCAACGCCTCTCGAAAGATCGCGTGCTTCTAAAGCTTTAGCGCCTTTGGCAAATTTCGCTTACTGCATAATCACAACTTATTAATCAAGTTCCTCCACAATAACAAAAGTATATCAAACAAACAAAAACCTACATACATACATCCACGAATATATATTCTTCTTCTTCTCCTACTTTTAATTTAATTAGCCTGGCATCAATACCATTTCGGTAGGTTTCTCAGTCCCTCGTCTGTCTTATCGCCAATCTGCTCCAGCTTTCTTGCTCATCCATTTACTATCTTCCTCAGCCCTTCTCATACATCACTTTGGCCTAATCTACTTTACCCATCAGCCATAACAAACGTGCGTATTTTCCAAAGTATATATACACACACAAACTATGTACACAATCAACAAACGGTCGGCTAGCTTCTTATGACTTTTGCAGCAGAAGCTAGCAAAAGTCTTGTTGCTTGAGGTGGGTAATTCTAACGGAATCTTCTTCTTGTTCTTCCTGGCAGCTTTCTGCCTATCTTCATACAGGAATTGGACAGACGGGCCGAGCTGAAGCTGTTTCGCCTTCACTTTTCATCATTCTTCCAGTAGTGCCACCAACTTTTCCCAGGTTTTATAGAACCCACAAAGCCTCAGTCCGGCCTCTTACATCACGTCCTCCATCATCATCCAAACTTTTACATTTACTCGGAAGTGATCCTTGCCGGCCGGCAAGCGCTAACTGGAACTGTATGGAGAGACTTGGACAAAAGACTATCGTATCGCTGGCTCCATCTAGGAAATATTCGCCTCTCGGGAAAAATATCACGTAGTTACAGCCAACTATAAATCAAATTTATCTTTATGTGTACTTACATAATTATTCGATTTCAGATCCAACGGTTTCAACGCACTTCGGTCGCCACTTCCACTCACTGGTGGTGGCCCTTGAGTAACTTCTTCTTGGTCGGCGCTCTTTTGAGGTTCACTGTAAAAATCCAGAGGAAAAAAGCATCGTGATTATAATATTCATAAATTCGATTTACTACACGTTTAAGCACTTAGTAGAGAAGAGTAGCAGCAGAAAGGGAAGCGGAAAAGGTGCAAAGCTTTTGCTAAAAGTGGGTTTGAAAAAGCGGTGTGTCGAACACGCAATTTTACCATTTCCTATACGGAACTCTTGTTGTTTGTTATTCCTACTTTACCTTCACGCACTCACACAAACTTGAACGAATATACATGTCAATGTAGCGAGCGACTACTACCACAGAAACGCCCACTCGGAACAGTCTTTTCAACAACCAGGGCAAAGCCCACTGATTTACCGATACAAATCCTCACGTTTTTCACCAGTTACAAACAAAACGAAATTTTCCACACGACTTTCACCAGCAACTTTCACCGCCAAAAGAAGTCCCAAAACGCTCCACACTCGAGCCCTCTCAGAATACAACTAAATTGCAGCGCCAGCGAAGCGACGTTTTATATATACAAGCTTGGATTCTGGGTCTGGGCGCTTCGATGATGGAGAAAGTTGGCTCTGGGCTCGGCGGGCAAAAGCCGAAAAGCCTCCTTTCACTCGCTTTTAAGCCTTGGAAACAAGTTGGGTTCATGTTCGGAAATTATCTCGTTTGTCGATACTTGCTTTTTCGACCTTTGACCCTACTCACAATTCCAAACTTCATTTGCAGCATCTTTTGCTGGGGAATTTGTTTCCTGTCAAAACGTATTCGCTTGCTGAGGCTGCAACTTTGAGTACTTTCAAAAGCCTGGAATCATATATATACGGTTACATGAAATATTGCGTCATAATTCACTCTTCTTTCACATGCCAAATAAATAAAATAACGATAAACATGCCGTACCAAATTAAAATCGCCGTCAACTTTTTCCAACCAGGAAACTTCATCTCGTTCGGTGTCTCTGCCAGCTTTTTCTATGCAGTTCGAGCTTGAGGAAATGCGTAAGAAGAACATATACGCAGCTCCGACAGGATTCTGCAACGCTTCCTGCATTCCCGGCTTGCGTTTCTAGAATCTTAAATGCTTGGGCGAAGAAGGAAGAAACCAATGTTGAATCCAATGCACCAAGTGTCAAGATCCATTTCGTTATTCCGTTTTCGGTTCTCAAGGCGCCCAGACCTGACGTTTTGTATTCTGCTTTTGCTCTTTTCTCTTCTTTTTCTGTTTCTCCAGAAGGCGAAGAAACGAAGAATCTTGTTGTTCGGTTCCTTTTTGTGTTTTCTTGTTATTTTCAAAACGATCTTGTCTCTTACTTTTCGCCTTTGTCTTCTCTTCCAAAGATTTCTTGGCTTCGTGCCGTATGTGAACTCTGTCAATTTCGCATAACAAAAGACGTGGCTTATTTGGACACGATGTAAGCGACTTCCAAAGTCTCCAGTTACGCACTTGTGGATACAATGGGATGCACGTAGTGCATCCAAATAGCATGTATTTGCAATAGTTTTTCTGTCTACCTGGATACGTGTTTTGATAGCTCATTTTAATGCATTAAAAGCCTATACTTTAATACCCGTCTGCAGTCTGCAATGCTAAAATACAGCTTACTTTGAAAAACTTTTACGCGTTTTTCTTCTTCAAAGTGGCACTTGGCAATAGCTAAAACACAAACAAAATCTCTGTAGAAATCAACAAGCTTGAGTAAACACGTAATGGCCGATATTACATCTCTCTCCGACCGACTCTTGCTTCACCACCGCCAAAAACTTGGGATACCAAGTCAACCATGACTTTAGTCGGTATTGTAAATTTGTCAATAAAAGAGCAACCAGTGCTCCGAAATCCTCATAAAAACAATGTATAAAAAGACCATAAACCGAAGAGAAGACGGAAATGTAATTCTTCCGCCGTCCAACCTCGGAAAAGTTGGAACCGGAAGCTTGCTTGGAAGCTCGTATCTTGGAATACTCGAAGCAAAACAAATGTTTATCGGCCAATAAAATTCAGCGATGCGATGTCAAATTTTTGGTTGTTGCTGCTGATACAAGTTGGAACAATGGAAACTTGTTTCATCAACGGATTTTTCTAAAGTTTCTCCAGTCCGAAATGATTTCCACCTGAACACATTTCAAACAAGATTCCCTTGAATGACGTCTCTTCTCTGCCTGCGGTCTCTGAAGGCCTTCAAGAGCCCCAGTTCTGTAACCCAGCTACGCCGAGTACATGACAATTAGTTGCTATATTTCTTTTCTTCAAGTTCCTCCAGTAACTCTTATCCAGGTAACCTTGGAACCGACACGTCGTAAATATATTTACACAAGATACTCAAGTTTTGCAAGTCAAAAGTTGGAGTCAAGACATGAAGAAAGAAACGGAAGGAATCCCTGTGGACAGCACGAAGCTCCTCTGACTCCTCGTCACCTTCAAGAATCTTAAACGGTTATGCCTTGTCCCTGAGGAGAGTAGCGCGCGGCGGCAATTTCAAATTCATGCCTTGTGAGCCCGCCGAGGAGTCAGCAGCGAGAAGCTACTTCTTTGAATGTGGGCCCAGCAGGAACTTCAGAAGACGGCCATTTGATTCCCAAATTGTTATGTACAAAACATACAACTTTACAACTTGCCATTGTCCTAGTTTCGCAACATTTCACCTTTAAATTCATTCATCTTGATATATATCTTGAAGCTTCTTTCAAGCTGCGTGCTCCACTGCCTGTAGAGACCTTGGAACTTTTTGCTAGGCTCCAGGTCCTGTAATGTATTTTCGGCCAATTCAAAATAACCCTAGGAAATATTGTCCAGTCGCCTTAAGTGATACATGTTCGGCGTGTCCTCCTCGAATTATTGCCGCAATAGCCCACCACACCAACATCCGCCGCCTTGACGGAAGTAAACCAACAAAGAAAAACAACCGACTTTCACCCACACAAACCAAAGCAAATATCTACACACCACCACAGGCATATCATAAACCCTGCTGAAACTGTGGTGAACTTTCTCCATGTACACGTGCCATGGATTTCCAAGCTTCGCCTTGAGCTCTTCTTTACGTCCGAAATACATTGGATCCAAAAATCCAAACACGACGCATTATCCACTTATCCCTTCGAATCCCACCAAACTCGTTTAAAATGACGGCAAAACTGCAAGCTTGCAATTTGAAATCCTGTCTTGAAACCCATTGCATTTCAACAAGGCACACAAAAGTCTCTTTTCACCTCTACGTTGGATAATACCAGGTAAGCCGACGAGGAGATTGGAACCCGAACAGGCATCTAAATTCTGCTGTCTAAACTCGATGGCTGCTGGTGGCTCGATGGCCACACTCTATGACCGCATCCCTCTGCCTGCTCTTCCATTTATACTTCCTGGAGCTTTCATCAATCCCGGATACTGGACAGAAACAACAACACTGCTGAAATCCCTCCGGGACTGACCATAATACCCGATTTCATTACATTCTTCTTCGATCTGGCTCGAGCAATCTCAGTCAGTCAGTTAGCCCGTCGAATACAAAAATCCTGATTGAAGCTTTCATCCCGAATAAATAAACCTTATAGCGTCGTAATTTGTGACCTTCCAGCAACTTGATGCCTTTGGTTTGCCGCCGCCATGTTGTTCTTTGAAATTAGCTCGAGTTGTAGGAAGACGACGTTTATTAGCCACGTCTAAAATCATTAGCTCTGTCATTAGACCACTAGAAGAAGCTTTAGCGTTTTCTAATGTCGTTAGAAGAACGCACTTTCCAAATGTAAACAATACAAGTCGCGTATAATTGTATCTTAACGAGCTTTTTCTTCTCTTTTTCTCCACCAGCCTATCTCGACTAATGGAAACTTATGCGGCTATTCCAGAAGCGATCCCGCTCAACCACAATCACATGGTTTTTGTGTCCTTCTCCAGCAACCATGGCCATGACCATTACTTACTGAACGATTTTAAAGGAACTTTCTTGCACTGAATTTACGACTTTCCTCTCTAAACTGTATCTAAAAAGAAGAGCAGTTCCAAAAACATACATGATACACAAACGGGGTTTGTGAGAGCAATACTTGTCACTTGAATGGCAACATCAAGTCTCATCAAAGTTGCTGCTACTACTGGTAGTTGGTCCTGCTGAAGTTGAAATGAACGCCGAGGAACCAACAACAACAAGTTGAGCAGGAGCAGCTGCTACCATTAAAACTACACAGTCAGTAGACACACAAGCTTTCACATTAAGACCATGAAAAACATGACTTTCTCAATGACTTTCTTTGAGAAACTTTGTTCTGGAAAAGATCTCGAATCTTGTAGCTTTTTCCAAGTATGCTGGAGAACGGGAGCAGCAACACTTGCTTTACTGAAAAAGTGTCAGACGAAACTTATCACCAGATCCCTTGTGTCCTCTTACATTTTTCTCATCCAGCGAAACATACAGTGGGTTGGTGTGTAACCTACAAAAAAGTTGCCTTATGACTTGCATCAATGGCGGGTACTCAAAAGAAGTTGCTGTAGTTTGTTCCTCGGAATCTTGAGAGAGGACAGGAAGGAACCAGCAGCTGAACCTTCAAGCTAAAAATGTCAGTATATGGAAATACTGGAACGCTGAGACTATATGAATCCATAATACAGATTCCCATAAGACTTGAGTTGACCTCATGGACCCATTTTGCAAGATGACAGTTTAAATGGGTGGCGTTTAGAAGCAGCGGAGAAGAAGAAGAAGAAGCTGAAGCTGGAGTTGGCGAAAGCTGCTACGGACGGTTACTAGAAAGAAAAGCGATAGAACTAGGAGAAGACTACAAAGCAGCTACAGCTATATTACTTTAATGTACAATATATTTTTTAACGTCACAATTACAAGATACAGTTTATCCCGTGGTAGTAGAGTAGAATGACGGGTACAATTCCTTCAAAGTTAGACAAGTCAAAAGTAGAGAAAAAAGTCAATCAATGCTTGCTAGAGCAATCATCATAAAGTTTTACACAAAAACTAAAAGCAAATATACAGCTAAAAGCAAAAAAGCAGGTAAAAAACCCGGAGGTTTAAGTGAGCCAAAACTGGGCTTGCGGCTTACAAGCGGCAAAACGGAAATAAGCAGCCGAGAAGGTACGAGAAGACTGACCTGGACTTGGCTCCGCGGTTACAGTTGAGACGGTTACTCTGATAGAAGCTAGTGCTTCCGGTAGTAGATTCAAAGTCGAGCTTTCTCTTGACGGATTCGCTGGTGAGTAGCTGCGATTCTGAAGCTTCTGGTAGGCTCTGAGTCATTTCGAGAGTTGACTGAGTGTCTTCGGAACGTTCGGTGCGTTCTGTGATGCGGGAGAGATCATGATAAAAGTTTCGACGATTGTCGGAGGCGTTGCTTTCGCTGGATTGCAGCATGAAGGAGGTTTCTGCAGGCTCTGGTTCAACGCGGACAGAAGAGCTGAATGGAGGGAAGGTGGTGTGGAGGTCAGATGGACCACCGGGCTTCTTGATGGGGGATTCGGTTGGCAGGTCATCAAGGTTGGAGTCGTTCATACTAGCTTGTGATTTGGCAGCTGAAACACGAGAATAGTATTAGTCATGTATACTGTATTTAGAGGGCAGGGAAGCGGTTAGCAGTAATGATTAGCAACACTTACGCAGAATATCTGTTATATAGTCTGATATATCGCCAAATAGGTTTAGAACTACGTAAACAAGCGGAACAAGCGAAAATACTTAAAGCAAAAGCGGGATAAGCAACAAAAATGTTAGCTCGATTTTGAACATACCTGGACTTCCGGGATTTTCACTCAAGCTGTGAATGAGACTGTCGATTTGAGTTGTCAGGTTAGAGACTTCGCTCAGCTTTCGATCTGTTGATCCAGGTACCATGAGAGCTACACATACAAAACATGTTTGTTAATTCGTTTTACTTTCAATTCTACCAACCATTGAATCAATTTCAACTCACAGTCGTCCTCAGCATCATTGTCCAAGTCATCCATCTGTGCAATATCACTCCGGTTTGCAGCACTCATCATACTGGCCTCGCTCTGCATGTCTTCATCCCTGAATTAAGACCAACAAATTCTTAATTTAAGAATCATTCTCGATTTTAGTCAAGCATTGTCTCATTTTCAGCAACTCACGTAGCCTTCCCCTCTCTCACAAAAACCGACGACACAGTAAACTTGATGGTGGCACTTGCTATCTTCTTGCCAACAACCTTCATTTCTACACTTCCCGGAAACTGCGTAGGTACATCTGTTGCATACTGTTTGATATTAATGGCACACGTCGCCAAAGGTTTCGGCTTTCCAGTAGACATCTGTAAACAATCCCATCCAGCATTAGTATCGACTTCATTGGCATTTCATGACGAACACCCTCAGAAATCATTCAACAAACATACATCTTCAACAGTCAGGTTCCAGTCCTTATCTTCATACTCGTTAGTCCTCGGATCCTTGTAGATGGTTACAGGCAGTTCTTTGCTTTCCGGAATCGGCCATACAACGATCCCCTTTAAAGGGTTCTTCATCGTCGGTTCCCACATCCGTGGTTCCACCGTCAGTCGACGTTTTCGTCTCCATAACGTGACGCCCAATTTCTTTGGTTGCCTATGGACACAAACAACATTGTTGTTAAAATCATCAAGTTCATCAATTCATCAAAACTTCCGTCTCATTCTTGTTTCTGATAACGATTCAAAGCCACATATCGCCCGACATTGTTTGCCTAACCCCAATACTGAATAGGCTTTCTTCAAGGGTAATTCGTCGATTAGCACATAAAAGAAAATTCTAAAAATATCCTCCGTCTGTCTAGTCACAACACTCTTCTCCCCCTCTGCTTTCAAATACATCTTCTTCATTTCTTCGTATTTGCTGCAACTTCCAACGTATTACTTTCTGGCATACATAAAAAACCTCGACATGTCAAAACTCAAGACAAATGTAGCTTCTCTTCCCCTTTGGAGTCCTACTTGCCCTACAAAACCTTTCAACATCATCAACTTTGAGATCAATATCAATGTTCAATTCTGAATCTCACCATTTCGTAGACGACGCCTCAACATGAAGCTCTTCAAATGATATGACTAGGTTGAACTTTGCAGCCCTTTTGTTGACTCTCTGGAGCCTTTTCCAGACCAAACTCATTTTGGACCTTCTTAGATGCCTTCAGTTCACAGTTACTTGATTTTCAGCGCATGAATTCAATGAGTTCCCAGTCCGAGACGTCCACCTGGAAAATGCAGAAACGAGCATTAATCTCTATTAGCTTCATTGAAAACCGAAGATCCATAGAATCCATAGACTACAGCCATGACCTTAGAACTAGAACTTATACTGCTCATTGATTGTTTGAGCGGGCGTATAAACAACAATGCTTCTCACCTGGTTTTAGCAATTTCAAACTTCTTGGAAGCTTGCTTCTTTACTTTATAATTAAAAATTGATGCTCAATTCTATCCAATCTGACGCACCGCGAATCTTCTAATGTTACTAAACAACCAGGAAACAAACAAACACTTTCCGAGTCAGTTTTCAGCTCTATTTACACTTGTTTTCTTTCTTTTTTCACTTGAACTCCGAACCACAACTCGATCAGAACTTTCAGGCACAGAAACTATCGAAGAGGAGAATGAAAAATAGAATTAAAATGCTTCATTCGTAACGTAATTGATTTAAAGTCCAATTCAAGTGAAAGAATTCGTAATGTCTCGATCATCTGATTTCTTGAGAATTGACAGCAATGCTTTTGTACGGACTGACTGAGTGAGACTTGAGACTCATGCTATTTCCTGTGTTGCTTGAGGAGCAATGATGAAGAAATATACTTCGGACGGAACCATTGAGCAAGGTGAAAAAGTCATTGAGTAAAAGGTAAACACAAGGTTCAGAAGAGAAAACTTTGTAGCAAATCACGTGTGATTCAAAGAGCGAAATTATGTGCGGAAACCACTTGAGAAAAAGCCGATTTAATTTGTTTGTTTTGATTTAATTTGCAATTAATTGAACTCAGAATTTGTTCAAAGTAAATGAAGACAAAGTATTTCGAGCTGAATTGTGTTTGATTCGAAAATAGAGAACGTAAGAAAAATATTTGCAGAGTAATTAGCGATTGTTTGCTTCCTTAAAACTCACATCACTTGCCCTTGCTTTTCAAGGTTTAATAATCAAAATGTATGTTTACAGGCTATAACTCGACTGAATTGGGGGTCACGGACGAATAATCTGAATCAAAGTTGCTTGAAATTGAACTTGTGGTGAGCTTTACCTAGTTTTCAAACTAACGGCATGAAGTGCATTCGCGCGAACTAAAACTGTGTAAACTGTATGGATTACACAGAGCTGAAGAAGTGTTGTTGAAGGGATGTACAGTTGACGCCAGTAATTTGGATTCAGCCGACTCCGAAAAACATGAAGGAATCCAGATTGTTAGCCCACTACCTCCGGAGGTTGGCCAGTACAAACTGTGGCACTGAGAATGGAAAATCTGGAAGGCGGGTATCAGCTTTGAGGAACCATCTACAGAAACAAATGAAGTACCTGCCCATGGGATTGATATCCACGGAATCGCTACAGTGGGCATTTCGACAACGTATAGCCCAATGGCCTTTGGGGTTGAGTTACTATAATAGACTATATTCTTGGACGAAACATTCACCGGCATTAGCTGTTCAGGTGGTTGACAAGCATGGAGGTGGTAGTGCGATCGACTACTTTGGCAAAGCTGTTGACAGTGGCGGAGACGACCGATTAGGAGGAACTTCGGGAATGAAGCAACGGATATCAAGAATCAAGGAGAGAAAAGAGACTTTGATCAAGGACTTGCACGAGACCAAACATCAGGTGAAGCAAAAGATTGAAGACATCAAGGAAGACTTGAACGAAACCAAATACCAAATGAAGCACAAAATTGAAGTTATAAAAGAAGACTTGAATGAAACCAAATACCAGATGAAGCATAAGCTGGAAGTTATAAAAGAAGATTTGAACGAGACCAAGCACCAAATGAAGCAGAAGATGGAAGTTATGAAAGAGAACATTTACACGATACCAAATTTACTTTGTGTCATAAGAATCGCTTCTACACCAGTGCTAGGATACATGATACTCAACGGCCAGTACAACATTGCGTTTGGAATCTTCGTTTTCGCTGGAGTCACGGATCTGCTGGACGGATACATTGCTCGGAATTTTGCTGGACAAGCGTCTGCGCTTGGTTCTGCCCTCGACCCGTTAGCGGACAAGATTTTAGTTGCTACATTGTTTTTGACTTTGACGTACATTCAGTTGATTCCTCTACCGTTGACAGCCTTGATAATCAGTCGGGATCTAGCACTAATAGGAGCGGGCTTCGTGATCCGGTACAAATCATTGGAACCACCAAGGACCTTGGCGCGATTCTTTGATGTCCACCATCCCACAGCCCAGTTGGCGCCCACGACCATTTCGAAGTTGAATACGTTCATGCAGTTGTGCTTAGTAGGGTCCACGTTAGTGGCGACAGTGGTGCCGTATGATACGAGTGAAGTTATGCCTTACTTGTGGATGATCACGGCGACGACTACTGTTGCTTCGGGATTGTCTTATGTTTTTGCCAAAGACACTATCAAAATGCTGAAGACACAGGGACAAAGTAGTGGCAAAAGTTCTTCGAGTACAGGAACCAAAGGCCTTTGATCCAAATGTGTTCAAACCAAACTTAGATGTGTTAGCGCCCAAGGCATTCTCGTTTAAATTCAAGCGATGTTTCATGGTTTTCGAAAGTCGGAATAAAATATGATAGAATGAATCTTCATATTGGAATGGAGTGTCAATCAATGCGCGTGATCGCCAATGCGCTATTTCAGCTTGATCCGTAGTGTGATAGTCGCGAATTATGTTTTGTATTCCAGCTAAAATTCTGCATGCATGGAAACCAAAGATGGCTCCAGTCCCCGCTTCGAAGTTGTACCTTTGTTCGAACGACCTGACCTCATCATGGAATGCGTTCGGCTCCTTAATAGCCAGTGGCCAAGAAGCGAAACTGCTAGGTGAGTTGAAAGCGTCAAAACCTTGGGGATTGTGGCTGCTAAATCATGAGTAATTGCTGTTTTTGTTTTGCAGAATACGAATGCTTGAGCAATGCAGGTCAGATTCACTCCCCACTTCGCTGATGTTGATTCTGCAAGATGGTTCCAGTTCCAGCCCCAAAGTCGTAGGACACAGCAAAATTTCTCCAGTGCCTTCAAGACCTACAGAATGTTTTGTGGAATCTGGTAAAATAAGTTTACCATATTTTGTCATTTCGTCCAATACCACCATTAATCTTTGAGCATTACTTTTGATTTCAGTCGTTATTGACGTATCGGTGAGAGGACAAGGGCTGGGGCGCTTGATCATGGATGGAACCGAGCAGTTTGCTAAAAAGTAACCGCCCACTGTTTCTGTATAATTTCGAAGGTCTTGGCGTCTGAAGGTTTTTAATCTACGCTGTTTCTGCAGGAGAGGAATTAAGACGATGCACTTGACCACCCATGACCAACAAGGCTTCTACGGTAAACTGGGTTACGAATTTAGCGAACCAGTAGTCGTATACGGTGGTGTGTCTCCGAAGTTGCAACAAGTAAGTACGAAATCTCGAAACTTGAGATATACCTAGAGTTGATTGACAATTATCTTCTTGCAGCAGAGACATAATGATGAATATAATACGTTTCAGATCATATCATCGAGTCACACATGTTCACTGCCTGAAAGTCCGAAGAAGTCTGATTCTAATACTTCTGGTGACCAAACTGATCAGGAGGCAATTTCAAAGCCTTCTGGAGTCCCCAAAGGACCACCGC
>JAQGBJ010002069.1:0-18472 GCA_034698345.1 Sphaeridia pumilis
ACTCATCAAAGATAAAAAACAGCTGGCCATTTTTCCCAATTTATTTATGCACGTGGAACGAATCCTCGACGAAGGTAAGCAATACCAAGTTCCGTCACTTGTTAGTTGATACAAATCACTGTGGACCCTGCAGTTCCACAGATATTTTTTATCATGAGCATCTTGATCATCATTCATATTACGTGTACTTTTCACTCCATATAAATGCCCGTTTCCAGTCTTGCTAAAATTGCTGCCGACGTCAGAGGTAAAGTACAAACTAGCTCATTCATGCAATTCTCGCATATGTCTTGTAAGCCATTCTGATAGCTGGAGAGGTAATGTAAAAAAGCATTAAATGCAGCACTAGGGATTTTAGACTCATTGTAGAAACATCACAAACCATATTTTTCTTTGGTCTCTAACTTTATTTTCTTGACAAGTTGATATCTTGAGAGCCTGTGAGGATGTGATTTGAGCCGCCATTTTAATGGTTAAAAATGGAGCCATTTCTTCTACAGCATGTATTAGCCAAACGTTGTAATGCACCTCTGGTACTGTACGTGAATCATTCTTAACAACAAATTATAATTAAGTCACGTGACTTTCTTTGTCAAAATAACTCTGGAATTTTCTTTTCCAAATGTTGAAATTGTAACCCAAGAAAAACTTTGTTGCAGACAAATATATATATCTCCTCTATAACCCTAATTTCCCCATGCATGTTTATCCTTCTCGTTATCACTAGAAGAAAAGTATTGAAGAAGCAGATGAAAGCAATTCAAATCCATAGCATGCATGTCACCCTTGAGTGGGATCGTCGTAAACTACCTATGGCCACATCTATTTGAATCAGTAATGCACATATGTCGAGTCTTTAATCGTGCAAACACGTTTCATTGCTTCTAACGTGCATAGAGTTATTGCAACTTCAATGCAATTTGTTGCATACCACAAGCATACGTTGACTGCGAGGACAGGCTGTTCTAGTATGCTTGGTATTTGGAATAGTATAAATTGCTGATACAAATTTATTTAACTACCCTGCATATCGATAACTATTAATTATGCTATAATGTTCTAAAGCTATTCTTGATTAGCGAGAAGCAAAATTCTTGAAATTCCGCACAATTCTGCTGACCAATTTGACATTAGGCTAAAGCAAATTTCTGAAGTTCATATCCATCTTTATACACTGAGAAGATGGTAAACTTACTTTTCTCTTACTCTTTGAACTGACTGGAAATTAAGTCGAATTTCTTGAATCTCGGAGCTCGATTTGCGAACTATATATCTGAAGGAGATAAAATGCGTAGGGACATTGGTGGCTCCCCAAGTAATTAATATCAGTGTCAGAAAACTTTTGGCTGTGAAGATTTGACACGGCTGAATTCCCCAGTTTAATCTGTTATATTGGAAGAAATCGATCGCAATTTCTAACGAAACTAGATTTCTTTGCGGGTGGTTGTGGTATTCAAGTTGAATTCCATTCCTCCTTTAAATTGGGTTCGTTTCATGGGTATTTGCCTAGAAATTTAGAGCTCGTTGGTGTATATTTGGATCGGTGATAATTAGGACATGATTGTTGTTGGTCGAGGTACGAAAATTTATTATGTCGTTCACATGGGCTACCGATAGGCTATGTAACTCGTGTTTTCAGAATTGATTTTGGAAAAAGTGCGTTAAAAATGGAATCAAATGTCATGGATGTTTAGTATCAGCAAAAACAAAAACCCATGTGCATAAATGCGCGCCTACACAAAGTCAAACAGTTTTAAAATTTGATGAGCAAGTTTGAGGAAGATTGAAAACCGTTTGAGATGATGTAAAGAAAAAGTTTTGTACAAGATTGCCGTCGGAGAAATAAGTTGTAGTGTTTTATAGTATAAAAGGAGGCACTCACTCACTTTGTTCAAAAGGTAATCAAAAATTCATGAGACAAATTGACTAGAGATTTTTCGTTAGAAGAAAGCATTATGGTGTTTTACTTTGAAACCCCTTGATGTGCCTTAGGGTGATGCAACTAATTCCGGACAGTAGAATTTTTCAAATCTTGTCCACATTTTTAAAGTTTACGTTTCCATAGTTACGCATTCTCATAGACCAACTTTCAAAGGCCCCCATAAAAAATCCAGGAAAAAATTTGTCCAGAATTTCCAGATTCTCAGGGCAGCAAACTTTCCTGTCCGTTTTTGTTTTTTCCACGCACATTCAGGGCTGCCCTGGAGAAACTACTGGACAATTCAGTTCCATGAAGCCACCAGAAAATTCTCCAGAAAACCAGTAATCAACCTAAAAAATCTCTGGTCCCAAATTTACTTTTTTGGTTCTTTCCAGGCCCTCGCAATTTTGAGGTGCCCGGAAATTCCAAGAAAAATGACCAAAAATTCATACAATTCCAGAAGAGTTGAAGGCGTGTAACTTTCGTTCCAGGAAGTTTACAATGTCCGGAAAAATTTCAAACGCTTGCTCTGGAACGTAGCTTCAACATGACGTTTTTTGTGAGCTTCTAAAGCATACCCTCAAGTCTCTGTCACGGGTCTACCAAGAAAAACTCAAGTGTCCCGAAAAAGTCCTGTCCAGTAATTCCAGAAGGATCAGAGCAACACTGGTGTTCCAGAGAACATCAACTATGCAATAATACGTCCCTTCAAGTCTTTCTGACCAAATAGAGTTGAAAGTAGTTTAAAAAAGCTACTGGTCCGTCGTCAGCACCGATTGACACCCATGCGTATCGGTCATTTTTGTGTCCAAAAAACGTTGATTTGGAAACTTTTTAAAATTTTGATTCTACGCCAAGGTCTATATCTTTGTCAACTTTTGGAATAGAATTTTGAAAAAAATATGGGTGGATACCTGAACACTTCAGCTACTAACCACTAATTTTTCTTGCTAAATTTTAATTGTTAAGTTGGTTAAAATTCGGTTGCAAAAGTGTCCGGAATTCACTGCATCAACCTCAGTAGAAGAACGGGTTTGCTCATTTATGAAATGATGTAGTCATGAACATATAACACTGGAGGTTCAATCTTCCAACAATTCCGATCATTTGAAAAGGTAAGCCTCTGCATAACGAAAGTGGGGTCAGTAGTAGTAACATGTCGCTTCTGCCCCTCCCCGTGTTTAGATAAGGGTCTTAATAATAGACAGGGGGTATATGACATCCGGTTTTGTTATACCCCGACTAAAAAAGGGTAACTTAGGGTTTCCCTCCGATTTCCGGTCACGAGTTTGGGCCCATCACCCCGCCCCGCCAACTTCCGGTCATGTGTTCACCCCCATCTACCCCACCTCTCACCTCTCCAACTACCGGTCAGGTGTTCATCCCCACCCAGGCGTTAGCACATTCGTATGTTTCTGCCAGTGGTCCCATGTAGTAGGACGCTTTTGGGACACAAACCCACAGCAAGCACTTTTGAATATGCTTCCACCCAGATTCACAACTTCACAACGTTTACTCGTCGGAGTTCAGATGTTCCTCGTGAGGAAACACTGTAAATGTTACTAATTTCGAATTCCGCCGCATGTACTTTTGATCTTCTGACCCTTTAGTTAGGGTTTTATTTTTTCGCAGCTTCCACAAGATTTCATCTCGGTTGCTCCATCTGGAACAAAAATGAAAAATGAAAAAGTCCGTATCGATTCTGAATATTATGATTTTCGATACATAAAAATTCCCAAAAAGAAATTTCATGGGTAAACATCAATTTACGGCGAATTCTTTGCATTTCGAGGACAATTCAAGTTTCTACTTCTTGGTCCTCTTTGTAGAAACGTCCACACTTCTGACTTTTTCAAAGCTGCGGTTCGTCAAATCGGCAAACAGGTTTTCGGTGCCGCATTTTATTTTCGTAGTTGCTTTAGTCTCATGGCGTCCTTAAACGTTGGAATCATGAGCGTGCGAATAACTAAGACACATGCATAGTATTGCGTACTGCAAAACAAAAGCATTTCAATTCATTGTTATTCAATTTCGTTTTTGTACTTTTGAAGTCTGAGAGGGTGAGAAGAAATAAAATGGCAAAACGAATCTGGATTTACTTGTAAAAATTAAAAAAATTAACGAAACAAGCCACTATTCTCTTTTCTGTATGTTGTGCTTTTTCCGATTTTTTGAAAGGACTTTTTTCGTACTTGCTACACAAGTTGAAAGATATGGAAACTCACTTTAGAAAAGTACCCATTCCCGTAGTCCGTGGGTCTCGGCTGAAGCATTTAGGAATACGTAGATCATCGTAGTATTCCTAAATGCTTCAGCCGAGGCCCACGTCTACTGGATTTCACTCCAGGCAGCATGGAGAAAATCATTCTGTCTCACTTCACTTCTGGAATCTACAATTGAGAAGGAAGAGCTGCACTTCGGTACGTACTACACATCTCATTGCAAGATGCGGAAGATCAACTTGTATTTCGAAAGCGACATATTTTGAGACAACAAGACAGCTCTCAATAATAAACACTTCCCACTGGCACAACTTGCTCGCGATATCGAGAAGGTCAACTATAGAGCCAAACAAAACCCGCTTACGTACTAACCGTCGATTCCTGTTATATTCATATTTTCATGTAGTACTGAGGTCGTGATGGACACCCAGTTTGGCGACATTCTCACTGGTTAAGAATCCCAGTTGGAACTTATTTGTTGCGCTTATATGTTCCCGCACTGGACAGAATACGGTCATGTTTGGAAATCTTTTGCCCTAAAACAAATGTGAATACCCAGTCGCAAGTCTACCAACAATCATGAATCATGGCGTGTTCCAGTTCCCAAACCTTGAATCTTGATACGCGTTTCCTTGGATTAAATCGAAATCGGTCAGGGCTGGGACTATTTGTTAGAGTCATTGATTTCTACTTCAGATGCTGAGATATTTCCCAAAACTTTGTACGCTCAGACAAAAACCCATGAGCATTTGGAACAAACCCATCCTTTTCCAAACCCAAATCTAGCTCCACGGAGCCATCTGACCTCCAGCAATCAAGAAATTATACTCACCAATCCGCAAGGGTTGCTGTCTCAACACGGCGTAAGTGTAGAACTAACCGTTAACCTAACTTCGAGACTCATTCTTTTTGTTAATTTCACTGGATACTTCAAATCGCCAAGACCATCCTCCACATTGAAATTCCTGTTCTTCCAACCGTCTTATAGATCAGTTCCATTTGTAATTCCAAATGACGGATTCAATCTGTATGACCTAGCGTTATTGGTTATCTAGTTCGCCTCAAAACGATATATGAGTCTTAACGTGATAGACATCAAAACCTGGTGTAACCGGTTTTGTTTAAAATATTAAGAATGATCGTTGATCGAGAACAAGAATATGGTTCTTAATTTTTGTCTTATTTGAGATATTTTGAATCCGGTAGGTCAAAGTCGTTCAGTTTAATCCCGGAACCAGGCCCAGGTCCGCCATACATGAACAAGGCGTTATGAAGGCCTGGCGTCGGCAAGAATCGCCAGTTAAAAAGGTAGCAAGTGCTGGTAAAAACGTTACCGGCCATACAATAAAATCAAAAAAGAGTGTTTGTTGGCAGACTTACGTATTAGTTTCACTTTGTTTGACTTTGAGATTGTACCTATCTTCGGTGCCTCAATATATTATAGTGTAAATGAAAACATCGCTATTCGGACAGTTATCAGGCCAATATTATTTCTATTGAGTTCAAAATTGAATAGGGGCATAATTAAAAGATTAGCTGAAACCTAACCTGTAAGGTTGAAAGATAATCGTAATTATACGATTATTCGGTGCTCGAAATGAGCACCTGAATTACTTCGGTAGTTAAGGCAACTACTGGGAGAGAACACGTATTTTTTAAAAAATCAATATAAAAATTTCACATGAGAGGTGCCCGTGGCAACCAACCTTATTTTTCAAAGAAATAGGAACTTCGTCGGAACCATCAAGCGTAATCTCACTCGATGACTGCAAGGAACAATTAAACCCTTGGGCGGGAAGGGCCGGGACCGGTGCTCATTTCGAGCACCGAATAATCGTATAATTACGATTATCTTTCAACCTTACAGGTAAGGTTTCAGCTAATCTATTAATTATACTTCATATTCTTAGCTCTTCATGAGCACCTGAATTACATCGGTAGCTGTTTAAAGAAACAAGATTACGATTGATTTAATACTGAAGACATGAAGTTATCGTTTACAGTTACAGGTCTGTTGTAGAACCGCTGAAATACTGATGAATTTTGTGACAAACCCGCCTTTTCAAATATTACATCAACATTAACACCTGATCTTAGAGCCTTTGATGTGGAACTATGCCGGTAAGAGTGAGCTTTATAGATATTCGTATTGATACCGGCCAGCCGAAGAACTTCTTTTAACCACTTGCTAAATCTTTGTTTTGTAACAGCATCATTCGGTTTAACATAGCTGAGAAACAGCTGGTCGCATTTACGGATGTCCTGTGTCCTCTGGACATATTCCTTCAAGGTAGCTGCTACACATAATTTTGAGTTCTCCGGAAGATACGGCAACAATAACAATGGTTGAGTCTTATTAATACCTGACGTCTTAACGGCATCGCTTACTCTAATTACAATCCTGTCATTTTCAAAGAATATATTGCTTATTTTAACAGAGTGTATTGTTTGGGCTCTTTGTCCAGTTGCTAGCATTATCAAAGCTGCAAGCTTAAGGCTGAGATTTTTCAAGGTAAGTTCACAATTAGTATCCCAGGATTCAAGGAGCCTAGTTACATTAGAAGCGTCCCACGTATAATTGTACTTTGGCTTTGGTGGTTTCAGTTTCCCGATAGCTTTAACAAATCTAACTACCAATGGGTGATGACCTACCGACATGCCATCGATTTTACCAAGTAACAAAGACAAAGTCGACCTGGCGGTATTGATAGAGCTATAACCCTTACCGGCATTGTACATGGATTGTAAGAAATTGAGAATATGACTAATACTACTATTGTTCGGACTAATGCCTTTAGATCTACAATATTTTGACCACTGTCTCCATTGTGTTGAATAGGCCTTCCAAGTGCTATCAGTACAGGAACTGAGGATCGTGTCGATTACGTCTTGTTCTAATTGGATATCTTCTAATCCTTGCCGGACAAAAGTCCTGCAATCAACGACAGGGAACTGTATAAGGGATGTGGCTGATTAGTATATGGGTTAATTAGCAGAGTTTTAGTACTATTGAGAATTATATGCCGTTTGGCCAGCTTTACAAAGTCTGGATACCAAGCCTGTGACTGCCATAAAGGCACAACTAAAATGATTTCCGCCCGATCATCTTGTACCTTTTTCAGAACTCGAGGAATCAAAGAAAATGGAGGGAAGCAATAGCCAAAGTATTTGCTCCAGTCTACGCTGAATGCATCGGTAGCCGAGGCCTCCCCCTCCGGCTTCCAACTGACATAAGGATGTACTTGAGCGTTTGCACATGTAGCGAAAAGATCAATGTTAGGTGAGCCAAGTGCTTTACATAGCAGTTCAAACTTGGATTTGTTCAACATCCAACATTGATCATATTTGTCCCTAGATAACTCATCCGCTACATCGTTGTCCTCGGAGCTAATGTACGAAGCAGTCAGAAACAATTTGCGCTCGATACACCAAGACCAAATACGCCTTCCTATAACCTTCAGCTTCTCTGATCGTATGCCACTGAATTTGTTTATGTAAGAAATAGCTGACTTATTGTCGACACGGAGCAAGACATGCAAGTTCTCGTCAGAACTACAAAAGTAGTGTAGGCCTTTCTCTATTGCTATTAGTTCAAGCACATTTATGTGATCTAATTCTTCTGACTTCCAGTGTCCTTTGATTTTGACGCCGTTGGAATGACATCCCCAGCCTGAGAGACTGGCATCGCTAAAAATAGTTTTGTCATAGAAGTCCGATCTAATTTGTTTGCTTGTTCTACACGCGCCAGATATAAACCACTTGATATCGTATAATACTTCAGAGGGTAAGCAAATCTCCTGTTCGAGCGAACAGTTATCCTTGACGAATTGGGCTAAAAACGCTGCTAATGTTCTTGTATATAACTGACCGTATTCTATTCCTACTGTGCAGGAAATGAGATAACCTTGGAGCTCCATAAACCTCTGCAGCGAGCCGACTGGGCGATCTATAGCTTCTTGGCACAACTTTTCCAACTTGACTACTTTACGTTCAGGTAAGGACATTTGTAAATTATTCGAGTCAAAGATAATGCCCAAGTACTCGATAACCTGCTTTGGAACTAATTCTGACTTTTTCCAGTTGATTATGAAACCCAGGCTCTGTAAAAAATCAAGAGTGGCTACGACATTCTTTTCCGCACCACACTTCGACTCATGCATGAGGAGCATATCGTCGAGGTAAATCACCGATTTAAAGCCTTGAGAACGCAAATGTTTGACCACTGGTCTCATTAGTTTAGTGAACAACCATGGAGCGAAAGATAGACCAAACGCTAGAGCGTTGTAACAATAGTACTGGCCTTTCCAAGAAAAGCAGAGATACTGTCTTGAGGAAAAATGCATCGAGACTAACAAGTAGGCGTCCTTCAAGTCCACCTTTGCCATCCAGTTTGACCTTCGCAGTAGGTTACAGACTAGCCTGCCATCTTCCAGTTTAAAATGGACAGTTTTCAAAAAGGTGTTTAAAACCTTGACATTTAAGATTAATCTGAATGAACCATCTGATTTAGGTACAACGAAGATCGGGGACGAAAATTTCACAAAACTCTCCTGAACTTCACTGATGGCGCCTATCCGAAGTAGTCGGCCCAATTCAAAATCTATCGCCTTTGTCTGGATATCAGGCATATTTCGGTTCGGAAGAATCCATACCTTACTGGGAACCTCAACAAAAGGTAATGTATAACCGCTAACTATTTCTAAAACCGTCTTATCTCTTGTAATTCTAGACCAGGCGTCATAATAATTTGCCAACACTGTAGCGTATCTTACAGGAGTTGGTGGTACAGGGACCAGTTGCTGAGGCACAGAGGCCGATGTACGTGGGCTTGAATTCGCGATTGGCGTAGCTGAAGCTGAAGACGTTGATGGAGTTACTTGGACTCTTGATTCTTGTTGCGGTGGTAATTCTTCTGGTAGGTTCCGCCCTTGTTGCGGTAATGGCGCTTGAAGTTTAAATTACCATGTCGGTTGTCACCATGCTTTGCCCCGTGGTAAGGATGTGAACGGCCGGAATGATGACCTTGATTTCCGATGTGACGCTTGGCGCTCGATGCAGCTTTAATTTCTTTGATGGTCTTCTCCAAATCTGAACCGAACAAATATTCGTCAGAAGTAGTCAGTGAAGTGCAACTACAGAAGAGTGAAACTGGCATTAGGCGACAAGATCAAATAAACGCTCTGATAATCGGTGAGCTTTGTGCATACAGTTGCTGCAGATCACGATTGATACCAAAACGCATGGTGTATTTGCGTACGGAGTTGATGTCTCTCATCGCCATGCCCAGGCTCTGAGCCCCGTCAAGAAGCAACTTGGAAAGTTGGATGGTCAGCTCCTGAGGCAATTTGTCTTTGCTCTGGAAAAGTGTCGTCATGATCTTCACGCTGGACACTAAGGACCTTGAGATGCTGTGTTGAGTCATTTGAAGGCGAACATCGGCTTTGCGCTGATTAGGAGGCAAAGTTGACCAAATTGTCTCGTTGACCTTGGGGGCAGCCAGAGTTTTGCAATTGGCCGGTATCTTGAGCTCAGTTTTGAGCTTGTCCAGTTGTACAGCGGATACGTCTTTCTTCATCATCCTGTTGAATGCGTTAGCAACATCGACTGGCGCTTCAGGCCCGTATTCCTGCTCGTTCGAGACCGAGTCCAGCAATGCTTTAAGCATATCTGTACCATAATTGGAGAAAATTGTAGGTAAGTTGGTTCAGTGACCATGGTAACCGAGTCAGTGCTCGTGAAGCATCAAAATATGACGTCAGTGCGTCTGATGCGAATTTTGTTTACCATTTTCAGAATTATCAACTGTTGGCTTCATAAAAGCAAGGATATCGCTGCCATCATCCTGACCGTTATTGTCTTCGTTGGAATCGTCGTTGTTGAACACTAGGACTTCGGGATCCTCGTCAGGCTTGCCACCCATCTTCAACAAATGAGCTTGTAAAGCATGACGATGCGTAACAAACGACTGAAGTAGGTCAGGAGGTAGTCCTGCAACCAGCTCTTCCACACTTTTGTTGGTATTCGAACCCGAAGGTCCAGATTCACTATCACTCATAATGAAAACTTTAACTTAATTTTTTCCTCTCTCTAGAAACAAACGTGCTCTCTCCGACGTAAGTTGAAGAATGAGGTTTGGTTGCCAACGGCAGCCTCAATTAAATCTTTTATATTGATTTAATTCTTTAAATTACGTGCTTTCTCCCTGTAGTTGCCTCAACTACCGATGTAATTCAGGTGCTCATTTCGAGCACCGAATAATCGTATAATTACGATTATCTTTCAACCTTACAGGTAAGGTTTCAGCTAATCTATTAATTAATTCCCAGTTCGATACCACTCCTTGACCAAGAGTCCAGCAAAAACTTACTGGCATGGCGCAAATGCACGTATTCCTTTATTTCATTAGCGTTCTATTCATGAAGTCTGACTGTGAGAACGTGAGCGTCTGGTGGAACTCGAACCAATTTTGATTAAGATCAAACTGCAGGCGCTGATGGGACTCCATTCATCATTTACCATGTTGGCAAATTGTTGTAACTTCAAATGTTAACGTAAGATGATGACCATTCATTTACACGGCACATTCTTTGATTTTGGAGGCGCTTTTCGCCCCTTTGGAGAAAACAAATTATTCTTCTCGTTCGCACGCATGTCAATTTAATAATTTAAATACTTGGCCATGCAATCTTGAGGTGCAAATTTTTATGCAATGCATGTCTGGTGGATCAGGACCATCTTGCGTTTAATTGGATTCATACATCATTACAAGCATGTTCGCCTTGAACAAGAGCGCACGGCGCACACTACATGAGCTTTGACTCAAAGCCTTTGAGACAACGTTTTACACTGTTTAAGTCACTTTCTCTCATCTGCTAGTTTTAGGAGACTGTTAAACAACATTAGTGCTAATTTGTGTGGTTAAATTCAGGTAGCACCTTTTTGCGTAAGTAATTAGGAATGAGTTCCCAAGATGCATCTGCCTGCAGTCAAGTGGAGGAACGTGTCAGCAGCAAAAAATCTAAATTTATAAATGTGCATTGAAATTTAACGATTGAATTCTGTTGGTTAAACTTGCACATCTGCAACCATGTTGCTTTAGTTTGTTACGTAAGGTTTTCAGGATCTGAAATAACGTGATTGCTTTGAAGTGTCTGAAAATGAGCCAAGGGCTGGGAAATAGGGCTTACTATAGTTGTGCTCTAAACAAAACTGTTAATCAGGATAAAACACCTTGAGCACACCATTTAGAGACACGCAATTTGAACGCTGTCTGAAATATCGCTCGTCTACTTCAGTTCTTATGGTGATCCGTATCTGTGGAACTGTGATTGATGAATTGTTAAAAAGAAGCTTGAAGACAAATTAGTTCCTCAACAGGTGACACCATGGAGACTTGAGAAACTCGCCGCTAATTGCATCGCTTAAGCCCGAGGGCGGTTACCGCATTCGGACAGTAAATGAGGATTTCATAACCTCTGCCTAAGTGAGTTTTATAACTGCAGTCATGGGCTTGAAATGTTACCATAAATGCTATCCATCAATCAAGCCATGAGCGCCTGTTTTCTTCCAAAAACATTCAAATGCTCCATAAACGGGATTGTATTCCATTGAAATTGAAGGTTAATACCGTCCAAAAATTGATTGGCAGCGACAGAAATTTTAACGACCTTGATTACAGCTTTTTGGACCTTTATAAAGTTACACAGGTTAGGTCATAAAGGTTCAGCTCCGTGGATAACGTATTTGGCTTTGTCGTTGAAATGTAAAGCATTATTGGTGTATTATTACAGCATGCATGAATGTACCAGGAATAAGTTTCAGGTTCCAGTTATGTAAGGTTACAAGGTGCGAAGGTTATAAGTCATATAAAATAAGGTCACATTAACCTAACCTTTGTTAGGAGATGATGTAACGTGTGTCCAGTGCCCAGTATTACTGAAGACGACACCCTATTCCAACACTTCTTATAAGAACAACCACGATTCCGGCAATTTTCAAGTGCAGCACCTTCGTTCATTGATCGATGTCTTTAGGGATGGAACACGTTCGCGCTGGCTGTCTTATGGAGACAACTAACTGATTTTACGTAATTCCCAGCCGGCATGTATTTTGTTGATTGTTCTGGTCCAGCCATAGGAGGTTACGCCCGAAGAAGAACTTGATTGTAAATCTGCAGACTGCAACTTCTTCAAGTTCAGCCGGTTTATTAATAGAAGTATGTGGCCTTGACAAATTCCCCAGAATTCACAGTGGTTAAATAAGTACTAGTAGGCTCAAATTATTCCTGTAATTTCACATGCATGCAAAATAGAATCTTTAATTGCGGAGGTAATCGAATGAAGAAGAGTTGCATCTAATTGTCTTCAGGCTGCATCGTCGAGGTGAGCAGCTTTCAGAGGAACAGTGACAGCAACGGCAAATATAATCTCCGTTAATAGCACAATTGGGATGGGATAATGGTGGTTACGACTACGACTACACAAGAACGGCTTTTGACGTACAAACTTGTTTGATAAGTTTGACAAGGAGTTTGAAGGCCTGATGCGAAAAAAAGGTTTCTAAAAAAATGTTGAAGAGATGGCACTTGTTAGAGCGACTTTGCAAAATTTTTCTGCATACAAATCTTGGAAGCGCAGCAGATGGTTAGACAAGATGCCGCATGTATGATGACACAACATTAGGCGAGGTATCGACAGTGCTAATGATATGCTGAGGACAGATTACAGTATGCGAATCTTTGCAAATGGCGAATAAAAATGCTGCGAACTCGATTAAATGGTAAGAAGACATGAATGCTAATGTTAGGTGACGCTAATAACTAGGTTTTGGTCTGTTCCCGGTAAAAATGATTATACCCTTGGACAAGCCAAGGGCGAAGGGTTCGAAATAGGAAAGTTATACGTATAGACAACATGGACTGACGGTAACATTGACTTGATGTGTGTGTGTGTGTACAACAATGAGCAAAGTTTCTTATTAGTGGTGTTGTGTGTGTATAGAGATTATAATAATAATAATGAAAAGTGAAACTATATTCATGTGATGGCAAACTTGAAATCAAAATGAACAATCCCTTTTTCTCATCTTGTTGATTCTGGTTGGAAGGCATGCACAAGTGCAAGTGTGGATTGCTCTCGGCCATGTATACAACTTCTACACCTTGTGGGTGATTGAATCGCTACTGGTAATATTACAATATATTATTTTCTCATCCATCTAGGCAAATAGTTGAAGAAACAAAGATGAGACTTTGCTCATTCATAGGAGACCAGGTAAAGGGCACCTCAAGCTGCACAGGTATCTTGTCCACTAATACACCAGCAGCTTCAACTCTCAAAACTTTAGTAGGTCAGTATGCACCTTCAGCGTCGACACCAACAAAAGTGAACTGCTACTCTACAATTGATTGTAGTCAGCCCAACACCGTCATAACTCTAGTACGTCAGTCCACCCTTCATCTCTTACCAGATTAGACGCTTCCTGTGGCCGTCTTTTAATTTCAAGTAATCCGCACGACGCTTCCCAAGTGAATCGTACAAGTGTCAAGTTTTTGAGTTGGTCAGTTTTGTTGTCAATAAAGGAGCAGCAGTGGTTCGTGTCGGTTCATTCCAGTTGTGTTCACACCGAACGGTAAATCTGCTCATCAGCACTTAAGTTTGTGTGTGTGAGAAGCCCGCCGAAAAAAGTTCGCCATGTGGACACTCAAAACCGTGGTTTCTTCCCTCGTGGTCCTGGTCGTCATTCATTTTAGTGCGACGGAGGCAAAGGATTACTCGAGTAAGCGAACCGGGATCCAAAAAATTTAATTGCTTTCCGTCAGCTGCTGCTTGAACACTGAATTTGACAAAAAAACGGACGGTGAAATTTCACACGGGTGATTTCACTGCGTGGACGACATGTGTGACTGATTGAGAGGCTTTTGAGTCCAGTCCAAGATTAATGCTGTCAGGCTTCAGGATGATTGTTTTGATGAATCAAGGAAGATGTTGACATTATAGCGGTTGACTTTAAAATTTTTGGAGCAAAGCGAAAGACCTCAGGTGTTACTCGTACCGCAAGCGGCTATCATCTCCAGCAGGCGCGATGCAGGACATGTATATATATTTATATTCGAACAGGTGAATTTCACCTCAAGGTCTTTAATTCCATGTCACACGGCTCGACGGCTCATCCAGTCTCTTGTCAATTCCAAACGGGTTCAAAGCGTAAATAATCCACGTTCTCAGCATACTATTATAGATAGATTTTCACTATTACTTTCAGTTTAACACGCAAACTTAAAGTTACAAAAGTTTTTCCGTTTTTTCAATCTGTGCTGATACAAACTTTTCAGCACACTTTACTGGACTTATTAACTAAACTTTGCTCTTACTTTCCAAAAGTATTATATTTAATAGCCGTAACACAGCTCTTCATGGCTACTTTTTCGGACAAATTAATTGATTCTGGTGTCAATTTTGCACTGTTGGGTTCATCTTGTTTTCTTCCTGTCACCAGTTTGAACCATGCTGACTGGCCCTTGCTGAGCGTAAACCACACGATTTTGTAAATACGCGTGTCCAATGAACCTACGCGGTCAGCGGGGGTCTTCGGCAAGGCCACTGACAAGGAACATGATTTACTTTCTCGATTTTGTAAATTAGGCATCAAATGTAGTTTTAGAAGTACTGATTAACTTTTGGTTGACGTTTAATTTAGTCTCCTGAGCTATAGAGAAGCATAATGAACCCGACAAGTTAAACTACAAAACACAGTTCACGGGCCAATCGGACAGAATTTAAAACATTTTGTAAATATCACACATTTAATGTATCGATTCAATAGTTTTTGTTCCCCCAACAGGCAGCAGCAAATATGGAGACTGCGACAAGGACAGTGGAAATTCGTTCCAATGGAAAATGCCCTTCATTAAAGCTGGAGATAAAAATTACTACATAGGACAATTTTTCAAGGTGAGACAAGATGTGGTTATCTGAATCTGATAAAGTGCTTTCATGTACCTATTTTTGGAACGTGCTGTTTGTTTGTTTTTGTTTATTTTGAGGAGCTTGAAAATTTTTAAAGTAGCCAGCCATTGTTTATGTTCATTGCTTATGTAAGATTATCATCTGGCTCGAAACGGCGTGTGAATTACTACGCATACGCATTTTCTTTGGCGCCGACTTTCTTTCAGAAATGTAGGTCGCGTTTATAGTATTCAACAAATTCAGCGTTTCCGCAAATCGTTTGATACAGTTTGAACAAAAGACCATAAAAAATAAAGAATGAGCTTCTGGCTCAGACTTGACCGTATGCATGCAGTGCCTAATACTGAATTTTTCCCTTGTAATTTTCAGGCTAATTGGTACAAAGCCAGTCAATATTGTCGCTATCACGGGTTGCATCTCGCTTCCATTGAAACCAAGGAGGAGAACAACATTTTGGAGAAATATGTACAAGATATCGGTGAGTGTCTGCCTTCACAACCTTGTAGCATTTAGTCAACTAACGCTTTGTTTATAAGACAAAACCCCGCAGAAGTCAAAGCTGTAATGGAATTCAGGTAAACCATACCTGTCATTGTTGTTGTGGTCCTAAATCTGACCACAAGTTGGCCGTCAGCCAACTTTTGAAGGAAGATTCTGCCAGAATTTCTTTCATCAGGAAATTCGAAAGACTTGTGTCGAAACTTTTGTTGACGTGTCTTTGATAACGAAAACGCCACTTGTGTCTCGGCTTTTAGCTATCAATCATTAGGAGCCCACCTCCACTCAATCAAATCGAGTCTTATCCAAGAACTAATCTTGCTATTTTTATCATAAGGCCTTGGAAACGAACACTTTTGGACGTCGGGCACAGACCAAGGCGAAGAAGGGTCCTTTGTCTGGTTTGGAACAGGAAAGCCCATCGGCTACACCAACTGGAACGCAGGTGAGTTTACATGTGTGCCGGCGGACTGTTTACATAGTATCAATCAAATTGGATAAATTCCAACCGAACGGTCGACTTGCTCAGTACAAAAACGAGAGTGTCAGGCAGTCAGTCAGTATCATGTCCCTTAACCTACAAAACTGGTGGAAGTCAATAGGCCAAGTAGGATTCCTGTCACAGGAAGACGTAAATTACCTCAAGAGCAAACAGTAATATATTCCTCATTTGATAATATTTCGAAACTGAGGTAACCGTCCATATTCATGCTGGTATACCGTTTAACCCTTGACTCTTTTGAGGCGAACAGTCTTTTTCTCACACACTCATCCCATATATCCATCCTGTTTTGAAACCAACAAAGCCTTTATGCCTCCTACTGTCTTTAAAACTTACCTACGTGTCTCGATGTACTTTATTGGCCATTACAACCTGCAATTATCAATCTGACATCATTAATCGGAGTATGCGAAAGTATTTATTATCCTTTTCCTGGCGTGAAAGTATGTAGTCTGAGGGGATACTTATGTCACTTTTGTTTTCCGAGTAATACACTTTGTATGGACGCCGGCGACACGTATCTGATAAAGCCAGACTATTTGAGTGAGATAACATCAAACTTCCTTTCATCAACTTCCTCCATCTTTTTATTTGCAAAGGCATTGTTTTAAACGTAGCTTAAGATGCAGCAGCCTAGTTGGCTTGGAGCTACGAGATGAAATTGGTCTTCAAGTATCGTAACTTTTTTTATTTACAGGTGAACCAAATAACTTCCGTTATGAAAACGGCGAAGAAGAACATTGTTTAGAACTTTGGAATCGTGATGGTAAAGGCCTTAAATGGAACGACACCCCATGTTCGTTCGAAACGTATTTCATCTGCGAGTTGATCTAGTGCCTTCAGGAAGGTACACGACTGCGTACTGTGAAAGCTCATCCAACCCCTCATTAGATTGACGCTAGAGGGCGCCATGTTAGCCAAGCTTTTTTCGCAAGTTCAATCTGCGAATTCTATTAATATACCTTCAAGTAACAAACACCGGTTGTTTGCACGAGTGTAGAGGTAATTACATATTTCGCTATTTTTGTATTTGTGTCAATATCATGTTAAAGAGGCCGAGCCTTCCTTCTACTTAATCTATGGCCAGAACAGAAATGACTTTCATGTTTACTTGTACCATATTTACCTGTTGCCTTCTTCATTCTTCCCACATGAATTTATTTCCGCCTGCTCAAGAAGCTCAGCAAGACATGTTTGTGGTAAATTGCAGTGAATATAATTAAAATAGCGAATCGACCATGTAAATATACATTTTTATCTAACCGTTGAATACGATTTGAAACCGCAACAACTAACTTTATGCTTTTGCTCTGTCAAGTACATGGACAAATTCTAAAACGAAGTTTGTTAGTACATAGTAAGTTAAGACGTGCAATAATGTTGTAGAAACAGTTCGTGATTTTCTGTCTTATTTACGTTGATTGTACATACCTAAATGTTGCTGACGATACGCGCTATTTCGTGAGGAGGTCTCAGGAAACACTCTCACTGTTGCTGAATAGTAATAAACACAGTTCTACATTTGATTATAAAACTTTATTCTTGATTCGACACAATTATTCAGTGAATGTATCTTATTAGAGCATTCGCTTGTCGCAAAAAATGCGAAACATTATTTCATTCTAGCATATATACACAGTCGACACAATTTTCTATCAGTGAATTGAAAAAATGAGCTGACCTTCGTCGCCTAGCATGTGGTAGAGGCTCGTTGGTAGTTACGTAAGCTTGGTATATGCACATTGTATCTTTGGATAGAGACAGATTGGTTCACATCGCACTGAAGAAAGAAGCATAATCCGGCTCGTATGGTGGGAACCGGGCCATTTGCGGATTTTTAACAAAAAGTATATTGGCAAAGTCTTGAAAGGTTTCTAAGTTTTGAGGCAGAATAGGATGAAAAGAGTGTAAAGGATGAAGCCACCTCCCATACTGACTAATCCCCACATGAATAAGTTTAATTCAGGTTGCCGATAACGATTTTTCTGCAACCAATTGAGCACGGACTCTTCATCCATTAGATCACCGCGGTAAATGCTTGGAAACTTTCTTCTGTAGTAGACGAGGGATGGAACATCGTTAACGCCCCATTTCTTGCCGTATTTGGCGTCATCGATGCGAATGAAGAGAATGTCCAAATTATCAGTTTCTTGGTCGATGTGCTCAAGTTCGAGGAGGATTGCAGAACATGTGGGGCACACTTCAGGGTCTTCTTCGTCTGCGAAATGAGTTACGACGTTAAATACCTGTCTGCGACTGCGAGTCCGAGGGTCACAGAAAAATTGATAATGTTTTAATAATCTTACAGAAATAGACAGCGACGTAGTCTTGCTCTTCAAGGATTTTGTCCAACATTCTTCGA
>JAQGBJ010002070.1:0-18470 GCA_034698345.1 Sphaeridia pumilis
ATGTCGGATCGGCCAAAGCCTTCGGGTGAATAAAAAATGATCAAGTTTGGCCCGTGCTATAAAAGCAGAGGCTTGTATACACCTCCAGTATACTCGATTCGAACTTCGTTGCGAGCACAGCCTGAACATGAATCCATTGGTGAGCAAAAGCTTTTTGTGACAATTAATCAAACTTTTTCGATACTTTTGTAGTGTCTTTGGGAATGGGGAGCCTTACTGAATTTGGCTCTATTACAGGTCTTCCTTCCTTTGTTGGCTTCGGCCGTCCTCGCCGCTCCCCAAGGCTTGGTTGCTCCAGTCGTGTTGACCGGTGCCGTCCCTGCTGCCGTCCACGTCCCACTCCAACAGACTGTCCACTACGATGTCAAGAACGTCGTCACCGGATACAACACTGCCATCTTGAAGCCCGGTCTTCCAGTCGCCCACACCGTTGTTGCTCCAGCTGGCGTCGTTGCTGCTCCAGGACTCGTCACCTTCCAGCTCCCTGAACTCCCACAAGTTCCAGCCATCCCAGGTGCTCCCATGGCTCCAGGCATGAACAACGATACCATGATGGGCGGAACTCCCATGGTCCCAGCTCAACCAGAACTTCCCATGCTCCCAGGACAACCTGAACTCCCAGCTCAACCTGAACTTCCCATGATCCCAGGAGCTCCAGCTCTCCCAGGTCAACCCACCACCACCGCCAAGCCTGAAGAAGGTATGGAAGGTCAAGCCCCAGCTGACGCTGGTATGTCAAGCACCACCGCAAGCCCACTTCCCCAAATCCCAGGAGTCCCAGCTATCCCAAACTTCCCACCATCCGTCTTCACCGCTCCACTTGTTGCCACCGCTAATGACGATACCGTCGTTGTTGAAGCTCGCAACGCCGCCGTTGTTGGATCTCCAATCATCCAAAACCAACCTTTCGTCCACCAACAAGCTGTAAGTTATTAAAGGTATGTAGTGTTTTAGGTATATGGCTTCATGTTGGAGAGACTTACTGATTCTGAATGGTTTGATCTGCAGGTTTGGGCTCCAGGCCGTACTCACACCCACATCACTCCTCAAATCGTCCAAACTCAACCTGAAGTTACCCTCCGCAAGGTCATCCACGATGTCCCAATCGCTACCCCAGTGATTGCCCACCAACCTCAATTCGTCTACACCATCTAAGATATTCTAAAGTTCACATACCAAACTATCTAACAAATTATACCGTACAAAGTTCCCTCCTACTAACAATGTGGTCAATAAATTCGTAAAACCAATAATGGTCACTGTCAAAGGTTCACTTTATTTTAGTGCAGTCAAGTCACACTTTAGGATTCAACGGGCATATCTAGATCAATAAAATTCTCGTCCAAAATATATCTTAAGCACGTACATCCTTGTCAATATCCTTCTACATTTGAAAATTGTTGCTGTAACATCAGCATCTATGTCTACTAAACCAGTCAAAAGAACGTCTATAGCGGCAGCTTGGGTCAGCTTACAGGAAACATACATGTAAGCCAGTTATAGAACAACTTATAAAATGATAGCAAACAGCAGCTAAAGTTATGTTTTAAGTGCTTCTACAAAAACACTGAAATGGTTTGCACACAAAAATTTCTTATAGTTATTGCTGTTATTTACAGCCTAACATTGCCGGGAAGCGATCACATTCCTGAAGAAAGAAGGTCGGTCTACACAAAATGTTTGAGGAGTCTAAAACTCCAATCTAATCTATTCCACTGGGACGTTAAGTACTTGAACGTTAAACAGTAAACACCAAAAAGGTCTGGAAAGCATTATTTGCATTAATGTCTCTGAATTCTACAGTTAACGACTAATTCACATCCCCATTGCCGTTCTGAATTCCGTTGGTGGTTCTGAGTTCCCGAACTTCTTCGATGGCTGGAAGCAGAAAGTTTCTCAACTTCATGTACGCAGTGTCAACACTGTCGTTCACCAGCACCAGGTCAAAGTTTCCAGGAGTTTCACCTACAACAAGAATTAAAATGAGTGAACATTACTACTGGTTGATAGAGCAACATGACGTGGACTTGATAATACCATATTGAATCTCTGTCATTGCCACGGCCAGGCGTTTTTTCAAAGATTCTTCTGTTTCTGTTCCTCTTCCTAATAACCGAGATTCCAGGTCCTGAAGTGTTGGTGGTTTCATGAAAACCAGACGAGGTTCCAAGTTCGTCAATTTGATCTGCTTAACTCCTTGCACGTCGATATCCAAGATGCAGATCTTATGTTGCCTTTGTACGTCTTCTACTGCTTTTTTGCTATGAACGTCAAACAAAATTATGTTTCCTGTTTAACATACTGTGAGTCGCACCAAGTAATGACAAGTGTGTAGAGTTCTCACCTGGTGCCGTACAAATTTCCAGAAAATTCTGCAGATTCAATAAATTCTCCACTCTTGATAGCATTTTCCATATCCATACGAGCCGAAAAATGATATTCACGTCCATTTGCTTCCCCAGCCCGCGGGTTCCTACTTGTATGCGAAATGGAGAATCCGAAGACGTCGGGGAATTCCTGAAGCAACCTCTTGACTAAAGTAGACTTGCCAACACCCGAGGGCCCGCAAAGCACCAATGGTCTTGCTTTTGCCATTATACTTCTTGCGTGCGTCGAAGATGTAGCGATGCAGGTGGTTAAGACTGTAAAACAACAAATCACGTTAGAATGTTATTTAACTTCAAGAGAGAGTAACACGAAATGATTACAAACACAGCAAACCTAGCAGACTTTGAAAAGACTAGAAGCAAGTCAGGTCAGATCAGGAAATGATAGTAATCCAGCAAAGACTCAACCTTATATTCTCCTACTTGACCCTGAAGCCAGATTCTTCTTACGACATAGTCAGCGCTCACAGTAGACGCTTAATAGACAAAATGTTATCGTAGGCTCAATTTTGCTAGAACCTTGCGAAATACTAAAAGCTATACACGGTAATATGTGCAAACAGGAGCAATTACACTGAGAGATCCATTCTTTCGCATGTAATCGAATCGAATCATGCAAACATATACTGCTGGCTACGGCCGTCTCAATTACAACATTCATTCGTTTCGATTTACTCGCTAATGGCCATTATCAAGAGGAACCAATAACCTGTCTAGCTCATTTCGTTACTAGTGCTTTATCCATATAAGCTAGAAACACTCGTCTCTGATGATTGATCAACTACATGCTTTCTCTGAACCCACTACAAGGTTAAATGTGTAATCACATTTCTTTGAAGTTCGGTATACTCCACGGAGATTTCCCATTTTGGCGAACAACGATCTAATGCGGACCAAAAACACTTGATCTTATCAACCAAATTCTGAGCCCTTTCAAACTGTATCACGCACTGGCACACTGAAAGTACTGGGTTGGCTGTCATCTATCTACGCTCGTCTACAAGACAGAATCAGTTAGGCAAATATCAAAAACCATGAGAAATACTAATGAACTACCAGACGTTAGACATGCAAACAGAAAATCGAAACTAGAAACAGAATCTACAGTAAACAAACGAAACACAAAGTTCAACAACGATATTTAAACACTCTACTAACGTGTCGCTGGAAACATGGTGATCAACTGGTGCTTAGATTTCTTCTTTTTTACGGGCTTTTTCGATTGTTCACGGCTAATGCCGATTTATAGCTTTACAACACTGACGCTAAAAGTTCCTAGGAAAAACCAAGCATATATTTTCATCAAACATTGAACCATTCTCACATCAAAAGCATAATATCCTTGAGCATTTCAGCAGAAACTTGCGATAATTATCAACAAAAGAAAATCCAGCTTTGGAACTGTTGTGAAGGTAAAATTGATAAGATTTCATCAAAGTATTAATTTGATAATTCAAGCACATTAAATAATAAGCTTTTGCTGATTCAAAGATGAAGGAAACAACTTTGAATCAACAAACTTCACTTTTAACCCAGAATTTCGATTCAAATATGCCTCCAACTGCCAACATACCTCAAAACAACGTAGTATCTTTCAAGATAAAGTTCAGCCGTCCAGCGGTCCACGTATCTGTAAATTATAACCAATTTTGCTGACTGAGTTTAATGATCATGAATTCAAGTTAGAATTTCATTCTGATATGTAAAACACTGTATTTAGACAAGAATGAAGACTAAAATTAAAGAAATTCAGACAAAACTTACTTTCAGAGTCGAAACCACATGTAAATTTTAATCCACTTTAGTTCAAGAGGCAACTTTAAAGCTACAAACGGGACATTTGGCCCTAACGGTAAACAAATGCGCCGTTTCGTTGTAGGTTGTAGCACTAGAATGAGTAAAAAGCACGCTGAAAAATTCCACGCATTTGGATCAGTTGTTGTTCGCATAGCTTTGAAATTGCGCGCCTTGGAGCTTGTTCGTGAAAGGAACGATTGAACCGAAACCCGCCGTTTTCCGCCTATGTGCAGACATGTCTAGACTACATCGACAGTTTTGGCAGTGACAATAAATTCGCTGGGTTGAACGGGATTCGCGGCTAAAAACGATCAACGGTTTAATTTAATGTATCCCAACTCCCAACCCAGAGGTTTCATATATAACACAGTTTGTACTACATGTATTAGTCAGTACAGAGAATCGCCAAATTGTGCTAGTCTCAATGTTCCAGACGGGTCGCATAAACACATTTACGAATTTCGCGAAAATTCTAATAAAAATCTCTGATGTAAAATTCAACAGTATGCTAGAGCATAATATATCAACAGTCCAAAAGTTGAGTTTAGCATCCAGAAATGTCCTTAGAATTATTTTTCCTTTTCCATCTTGTTTCTTGAGGATCAAATCCTCGTTCGTCTGCACCATACACAGCCCAATCAGGGCTCCTCAAAGTATAGTCCTGAAAAAAGTAAGCCAATCAAAAATTCAGCAAGTTCAGCGAGTAGATTGAATCGAGTTAACGGAAAGTGAGTAAGGCATACCAGCGAGCTGAAGTTATTCGAAGATGGATCTTCATAGTACTTTTGCATCAGCCGGTAGAACTTGTCATAGTCTATCCACGTATGCCACGCTCCGTCAATTTGGAACTGTTGAAAATGGGACTTGATCAGTAACTAATATTTAAAAGAGCGGAGTATCATTCGTCTGATTCGCCATTTATAAACTTACTCTTTTATGGGCGAGCAAAATACAATTCGAATGCTCATGCTCGCAGGCCAGTCCATATGATGGGAGGTAACTGCAGAGTTTTTGGCTGAACTGTACCACTTCTTCATGCCATGGAACATTTTCCATAGTTAACTTGTTGGACTTGGACGTGCCACAGAACGTTACACCCTAAAATGAAAAAAGGATATTGATAGTCAGTATTGCTACATTAACTAAACTAAAATTTTGCCCACCCCGTCGTAACACAATACATAACGGCGTGGTACGCACCTTGATTTCGATGAAGTCAGGGTCTCCCATCTCAACGAGCTTAGCATATCCCTCAAGTTCTTCAACATTCCAAGACTTGACCAACGTTAGTCGGTATACTGTCCTTTGACCCTGCGAGTATATAAATTGCATGTGCAGATGTTTTACTAACTTAACATCTAAATGGAATGACTGTGTACCTTTTCTTTTAAGGCGTGTAAACTTTCCAAGAACCTTTCCCAAAAGTCTTTGAATAGCGGACGATCAATTTTCTTCAGACTATCTTTCTCTGGAGCATCAACGCTGACATAGAGCTGTGTGACGGGGTCTAAGTTCCTGCAGAAACATTTTTTACATTATAAATTGGATTTTACATCAGAATGCTTCTCGTATAAAAATCTTACTTGATGGCATCTGGAAATTGAGCATTAGTGACCATGAAAGTTGAGATCCCTTCATCATGCAGGTAGTGCAAGAACTTGTTGATTTCTGGATACATAATAGGCTCGCCAACGAGTGATAGAGCACAGTGCTTAGCCTTCAGTCCTTCTTCAATCCTTTCCATGGTGACCCCGGGGACACCCTTGAACTCATTGATCATCTTGTAATGATTTTCCAAAGCTCCATCGAAGACTTTTTTGGCGTCATCCATCTGCCACTTCCATTCTGTTCCAACGGGATGACTGTTATGCCTCCAGCAGAAGACACACTGTATAAACAGAAGATTAATTTGCGCTAATTCATAGCAAACAAGTTAAAATAACCACGTATGAGAACAAATATACATACCTTATTCGCGCAAGCTAAACTAGGAGTTGCCTCCATACATTGATGGCTCTGAATACCGTAGAAGGTGTGCTTGTAGCACCCGCCTCTACCTCTCAGCATCGACTTGGTCCAGCGGCACAGTTTTACTCCAGAGTGACTTCCGATGATTTTGTATCCTTGCTTTGTCAACACTTGTCTCATTTCTGGAGTAACCATCTCACGCTTGATACCATTAATTTTATCTTGCTTTTCCACAAGTTGCTTCTTTTTTGACGCATTCATAATAGTACCAATGTCCTCCAAGTCCACTATTCCGTTGGTGACAGCATTAGCATTCTCATAACCATTCGATTTCACTGTTCCATTGCTGACGACAGGAACTTCAGGCTCTTCATCGGAGGATTCCACAAGATCATCAATATCCACGTATCCGTAATCATATCCGTTGGTGACTGCCTTGGCGTCGCCATTCGCTTGAACACTCACTGTAGCGTCGGACGGTGGGCCGGTTATTGTGAACTTTCTAGCAGTTCTTGGAGATTCAACCGGTTCTTCCAAAAGCACTCTTGCTATAAAGTCAGTCTTCCACTTCTCAAAATCTGCTCTAAGGCTTCCGTGAACACTGTCAGCTGTGTTTTCGTTTCCGAAGTTGACATCCATGATGCGTGTAGCTCCTAGTTCATGAATGTCAGCATCCAGAGTTTTTCCAGCCTAGAAACATTAATGCCATCTATATCAATATAAAGAAGCTTGCTAGTTTGAACGAAAACAAAACTGTAAACACACCTTGTTATAATTTTCCCCGTAAGACGAATCTCCCAATCCGAAAACTGCATAGCTGATACGCTTAAGATACGTTTTCGGCACTCTGAAATCATTCGCATGTTCCGAAAGTGACTTGCAGAACCAAGCAACTTTAGGGGGTGGGCATCCATCAGTGAATGTCGAAACGATAAAAGCGTAGATGATGTTGGTGTTTTCAAAGTCAATGTCGCTTGGAAATTCCACCAAGTGCTCAACTTCGACGGTCGAAAGGCATTGAGGGGTGTACACTGCGTCTTCTTTGCTTACAACAGTCTTCAGTTTTGAGTGCAATTCTCCGGCAAAATCCTGCAGACAACAAAATGATACGGTGAAATGGATATCGCTGCTATCTCTCTCAGAAAATCTCGCATTAGTATCCCTTACCTCGGACTTTCCTGTATTTGTACCATAAAATATCTTGATGAAGTTCTTCTTTGTGTTCTTTTCCGGTATGATTTGAGCTTCTTCTACTTCGTCTTCCCCTTCAGGACTCTCTGGGTGTAGCAAAGAGCTTATAAAAAATACCATCAAGGAAAGACTGATGACGATGAAAGACGAAGCGAAAGCGTAGCAGTAGACGAAGGTTCCCTCTCCCAATGCCCATAGGTTCTTGATCAGCCTTATCAACATGATGATGCTTTCAGATCAGAATGTTCATTCACAAGTTCATGTTCTGCAAATAAGCAAAAACCAGTTACGAATTTTATGAAATTCACCAGAAAACAATGGATTTACACACGGACCAGACAGATTTCAGTTGTTTCTTTACAAAATCAAACGTAGACAAGATTCAATATTTACCTGGACCAGTCAGTTACGGTTTTCAATGTCTGTACCGGCCGGGCATGGCCTGATCAGCGCTCGTTTGTTGAGATACGCAGGCACTATTTGCACTAATGTATTGAAAGTTGGCTTTTTGAAAAGTTAAATGAAATTCAAGTTCAACTGCACCGGACCGACCAATACGGGTAATATTCATCAAACTTGCTTGCCTCAATTAATAAAACCAGGTTGAACGCGAAGCTGAAAACGAAATCTTATGACATGTAATCGAAGGCGAAGCACATACTGTAGCATGCAAAACGCGATAAGAAAATGTAAACACACGCGGTGCCGTCGCATTTTTGCTCGATCGCTTTATAGCTCCCGCCAGTCATCAAGTTTGCAGTATACTCGATGGCCTCTTTTTCAGGCCAAGGAGAATGCAGCGACTTTTTTAGAACGTTTCACGCGCAGCCAAAGATGTTCGAGTAGCTCTAGAGTTCGGACTTGGGTGCATCATACATTCTAACAAAAGTAAATTGATTTCATAAACTTTCATTGAAATTCAGGTCAAGGCAAAATCGACATTTCCAGCTCTTTCATTCCTTCAAGTTCACCTACTAACCTTGACATTTGATTAACACATAAGATGAAACCAGCTGCATTAGCGATTCTTCTGGACAGTATCTTACATCGCTGCTAACACAAAACTTCTTCCGATCCAACGACTCTTTGACTTCACTTTGCTGTTGTGAGTAGCTTTTTTGAAGATTTTCCTGGATCTAGAATCTCATTTTGAGAGCGAAGGACTAAACAAATTTCTTATATTGCAGCCTCCATTCCCGATAAACCATGAAGCTAGTACTACTGTCAGTACTTGTTCTCGGGCTTCTGTCCTTTTCTGAAGCCTTCGGCCTCACCCGTTGTCACCGATGGCAGGGGAAGCATGACGAGCAGCATTTCGCCATCCGGTGCATCAAGGATGATAACACTCCTAGCGAGCGCGTACTCATATCCCACAGAGCCCCGTGTGGCAACGCCAGAAGTGGATACTACCGAAGTGGCCGAAGTCATCGAAGTTGTATCATCAAGTACAGCGTTGGAGTCTGGACTGGTCCTTGTAACGCTCCCAGCAACATCAGAGGTGAACGCGGAATCTTCAGAAGTCAATATCTCAAAAGCAGCGAGTCCAAAACTTATACAGTTGGAGCTACTGGCCCTGGAATCTGTACTGAGCTTTACGTCTTTGAATGTACAAAAGATAATCGGCCGTATGATTGTTGGTACGCTGTTAACGCACAGGCTTATGTGTAGTGTTCAGAAACATTGATATAATGTTATATACAATACGTATCAAACTAAATAATATATAGAGTTGAAATTTATTTATGAATTCCGAAAGCGAATAAACAAAGCAGTCTTAACTGAGGTAATGGCAGGAAATTGATTCAGATACGTTTCTATCAGATTTCACCGGGAACACTACAAGAAAGTGAGATTATGGAACCAGAAGTATTAGCCTAGGAGGTATTTACAAAGCGTGTGAATAAAAAACCATGGCATAGCATAACAACGGCATTTATACAGAGGCTAGCTACTCTGACTTAGTTTGCTAATTGTAACTATCTTGACAATCGGATGAAGCTCCTTCAGGACATACGCAGCTGGCCCCTCCTCGTGAGCTTTGCAGGCATAGTTTGTTTTCGCTGCATGGGTTGTAAGCACATGGACTATAGCCTGAAAATACGAAATTGGCAATTGTATATCACTGATTATCAAACGTGTGCAAACATTCGTTTTCAAATGTATTCATACCAGCAACACAAGTAGGTGGAACAAAGACCAAACCGTACAATTTGCCAACTCCTCCTAAAGGCACATTAATGCTGTCTCCCGCTTTTCCAGTGATTTTTCCTGCGCTTTCAATCTTTCTCCTGAAATTCAGAATGAATCAACAGTGAATCAACAATCCATACAGCCAAGTGACGGATCTTCAATCTTTGACTTACGTTGTCCAGTCCGTCCAATAAAAGTGTTCTGGAGACATTGCAAGTCCGAAAGGATACTTGACGCCAGTGATTATGACCCTTCTGTTTCTTCCGTCGATTCCAATGCATTCTGAAAACCCAAATTATCTGAATAGTGGAAAGGCGAACATTTTAGACTTCTGCCAAATCCCAAACTATTACCGATCTGATGGGTATCTGCATCCGCCCAACACAAGGAATCCGTCTCAGGATCTACAATCAGCGAATTCGGTAGTGCAAGCCCTTCAGATACTAAAATCTCTCGATCTTGCCCATCCAAGCCAGAGAATTCAATCTTGGGCTGCTTTCTGTTCCAGTCACTCCAAAAAAGACGTCTGCAAAAAATGTGCTAATTATAATGACTTGAGCGCAAAAATGAGATCACCAAACATCCAGATACAGTAACCCATTAATATTTCATCTACTTACCCTCGTTGGGAATATACAGCAATGCCTCTGGGATTCACTAGGTCTTTGGATATTAGAGTTTTTCTCACTTTAGTGTTCAGATGAGCAACTTCGATAGTGTCTTTCTGGGAATCCGTCCAATATACAGTGTGTGCTGCCCAGTCTACACTTAGACCTTCTGGTGACCCAATGTCTGAAATTCATAAAAATATTGGTACTTCAGTTTATACAGTAAGTGTCACTCTGGACCGTGAACAGCTGACGTCCGCGCTTACCTTCAGATAAAAAGTTACTCTTGCCAGTTCCATTGAATGTCACTTGCTTAATTGTCCTTGAACCAACATCACCCCAGTAGACGACTTGTCCAGGGCAATCGATGTCAATGCCAACCGCAGTCTGGAACGGCTCTACGGCCAAAGGCACTGGACTTTCTCCACTAGTTGGCACTTTGATGATACTCATTCCCTTGGTCACAAGCAGGAAGCTTCCATCCCTTCTAGCAGCCTCTCTGCATTCAATACCGTTACCAGTAAATCCATCCCTGCATTGGCATTTCCAATCTCGACCTCCAGGTATCGGAGCGCATTCAGCGTTGGGATCGCAAACACTACGATCTTCGTAACACGGCCTGTCTGACCTGCAATGCAAGCCGTCTCCTTCGAACCCCTGAGTCAGAATAAGTGCATTTAATTTCAAATGAGCAAATATAAGTATCCAGTTATCTTCTTGGGGAGTCACTTACTTGTTTGCAGATGCATCTATAGCTCTTTACACGAGAATCGAATAAACACTCGGCATTTCGATGACAATTCTGAAGATAGTTGCATCCTGTCTTGTCAATTTCGCAAGTGATTCCATCGCCAATGTACCCTGGGTTACACTCACAGTTTGATTTAGAGACAGTGTGATCCCAAACGCAGTTGGCATTAACGTCACAATTTCGAAGCACGTCGCAGCCAAAATCTTCCGTTGGAGTGCATTCCTTGCCGTTTCCTTCGAAACCCTCTCGGCATCGACAGACATAGCGAAGCTCGTTCTCATCGTATGTACAAAATCCATACTGGCTGCATTCGGCATGGCTTGAACAGGCGTCTGAATTCAGAATGATTCCTTATACTTTGTAGCAACGCAATTTCAATTTAACTTTCTGTAACGACATACCTTGAGGTACACATCTTCGACCATCACCGCTGAACCCGGGGCGACAAACGCAAGCGTATCCAACTTCCGTTCTCTCACAGTTGGCGTTAGAATCGCACATTTGTGGGTCTACCTCACATGTGTAGTCTACAGGGAAAGCTGCCATAGTAAGAAAAAAAGCTCCATGAAATTCAGCAAACCACAACATCCATACCTTGAGATACGCTGCCTGCTCGAATGCATTCATTCTTAATCTCATCGTATTCCCAAGCAGGCGGGCATTGACAGTCTCCGTAAAAATCGCACACTGGTTCTGGGCTTTCTGCAGACAGAAATTCAGTCATCAAGCTACTATTGGAGGAAAATAAACCAGGACTACCAAAAAGCACTTACGATATCCCTCTTCCCTCGTACACGTGTATCCATCGCCCACAAACCCAGTCCGGCAATTGCAAACATATTCGTTAATAGCAGGATCCAATTTGCAATCCGCATCAACATGGCAGTTGTTTTCAATCTCGCAAGACTCTGTAAATCACTTGCACCTTTATACTGAATTGCCCCCAGATGAACAATCTCGGACGTATAATTCATCTCCGCTTGATCGCCCACCATCCTCACCTGTTTCTTGCCGCATACAAACTTCACCATTCTGAGAATACCCTCGGCGGCACTTACATCCGTACGTGTTACTATCGGGGCTGTAAACGCATTCCGCAAACGGGTCACATATATTCAATTGGCGGCAATCTGGAGTAGCTGTATAAAACGCAGGCAGAAACTTTTTAATATTTGATCCACTCTTCTACCACCATCCACCCATTTTGGCTATGGTCAATAAATTACCTCCTGGTGGTAATACTTCTTCTATTCGTGGGAAACAAAATAGCCCGTTTCCATAATAGTCAGGCAGACATCTGCATTCCGGTACTCCAGGTGCCAGTTCGACACATTCTGCTTGAGGAGCGCAGTTGACATCGCTGCATGATAAGACCTCTGCAAAAGAATAAGAATATGTTAATCTAGTCAATGGACCATCTCATCCCAGCACGTCCAATCCAATATCCTATTACTATGACAAGAGAATCCATCTCCAGAATAGCCTGGACGACATTCGCATTTGTAGGATCCTGGTGTATTGAGGCAAATAGCCGTAGCATCACAGTTAGATTTTCCAGATCGGCATTCGTCAACATCAACACAAACTGACGCTTCTTCAGCTCCAGTTCCATCTTCTTCGTAATTTACGACTTGCTCGTAACTGAAAAATGAGTTGCACATTGAGCATATCAAATACCCATCAGGAATGACTACGAAACTAATTGTGTAACAGATGCACTGCCACCAGCGCTAGAATCTTGTCTTACCCCAAATCGCAAATGCATTTGTAACCGGATCCTTCCACCACACAAGAACTATTCGGTCCACATTTATCCTTGTTGTCTTGACATGGATCAGCTAAAGAGTACCGACAAAGCGTTCAGTTTTCCTTATTATCAAGACTTCAAATTCCATTCAAAAATGTTACCGTCAACAGGTTCAGCGCTAGTTGTAGTAGCAAATCTAGAAATTTGCTGCTGCGGGTCATAAATAATGTAGTTTCTTCCCACCATCGTCTTCAAGGTCCCCAATTCCGGAGGGACTGGGGCGGCCCATGGGCACTCGCTGTACTCAATAGTCTGCTCAACACTGAATGGATTCTCTTGAGACGTCCCGTCAACCCGGTAGTAGTGACTTGATCGCGACCTCAAAAGCCCTGGACTCACTCTAGTAAACTTCATCTCGAAATCGTTGAGCTCAATGACTTTGCCGATAGGAACCACAGGAGTAGCGCCGTAAATTCTAGTGTCAACTCGAAGACTGTTAAAGACGTCTAGGCCCATATGATGCTGATTTACCGTCACTTTTTGTCCCGTCTGGTAAAAGGATATCTCTGCGGTATAATTCAGCATTCCGCCTGAAAAAAATATATATTATAAAGGATCTGCATGTACTTTGCAACTTTTGAACTTGCGAACCAGGTGGTTTACTTCAAACTTTCTGTTTGTAACTCTATCTCAACTTTGAAGCTCTTATCGCCACCAACTGACAACCAAATCCAAACATGCTCAGGCATTCTGCATTACAATTTACTAGAAAGTTCACAAACCTGTAAACGTGAATCCGTTGGGAGCTCCTTTTTCGCTAGTGCTAAAGAGCCAGCCTATGATGGTACCCAGCACAGTCACTGTCTGAAGGTCATAGCCTAGCCGTTCCGGAATCTTCGAAATGGCAGTGTAAGCTCTTCCATCTTCAGGTAGTACGTAAGAAAACAAATCCGAATCGTCAATTATCACCGAGTTCAAGACTCCGCGAACTTTTCCCGACACTCTAACCGGTACATCTGTCAATAATTCAGCACTAACATTAGTTTCATGGTTCATTAGCTAGCTCAAATTCAAATGGCTGACTTCTGGTTCCTTTCACCTTTTTGCAAACAAACGCGCCCATTTCCATACGTATCTTGTCCGCAAGCACAGCAAAAACCCGGGTCGTAGTCGATGCAACTGGCCTTGCTATGGCAGCTGGTCGCTGCTGTAGCACAAGAAGCAGACGTTTCTGAAGATGAACCTAAAAGACCATAGGTACACGTGTAATTCGTTCCGTCACAAGATGCCAAGTCTGTAGGAATATCTTTGAAGAATCTTGTTGTTGACATACCGCCATTCACTTTGAGATCCGGTTCCGTAACTTCATCACTAATTTTGAAAGCCCAGGAGCCTGGTTCGCCAAAGTTGGACCGTCTGTAATGTCAACAAGCATGTCAACCATTAGTAAACCATTAGAAATGTTCCCGACTTGTTCTTCTTCTTCCGGTTCAAGTGATGAATGAACTTTGTCATCCTAATATTTGCTGTGACACCACCACCACCACCACCACCAAAGTTTCTTGTGATCTCAAGCTCCAGAAAAACACCCTTGTTGAAAGGTACGACAACATACTGACACAATACTGACAATACGTGGGTAAAATGTGTAGTTCCTACTGAAAAAGGAAGACATGACGTGAAAACTTGTAGATAAACATGGACTCACTTGTGTAAGCTGGAAACTTGATCTGTTCCAGATCCTTTCAAGGCGTGATAGGGTCCATGGCCTGAAATAATGCCAGCTTGGGCCCGAGCATCCGGTAAACTGGGATTCTTTCCTTTTCCTTGGATCCATTCAATCTTTTCATACTGCAACACTGCATACGAGTCGGTTCCGTCAGAAGCAATCACCAGTTGGTACGTATTCAGCTATTAAAAATTCAAACAAGGTTTATGTACTTCCGGTATTTCTATAATTTCAACTGCGCAACAAATTCCAAGATAAAAAGAACAAGATATTGATAAATAACAACCTACAAACACTCCTTTGGAATTCAAACCTTACTTTGTACTTTGCAACATCAAAGATCCACCATCATAAACCAAATCTTGGCAACCTACTCGTTCAGATTCACGTATCGTTAAATTCGCGTTGGCTAATAAACCGAGAATAAACAACTCCAAAAATAGCAAACCACTTAAAACAGATTGCAATTTCACATGTGTTTGACACACTACACAACTAATATTTCATCCTTATTACCAGACTTGAAGCTTGAATTCAGAGATAAAACTGGCGACACCAAGTCTTCTTGACCGCCTACGTTGCAGACTTGCCCACAATATTTGCCGATTCGATTCAATACATCCAACACATCAACTTATATTTATGTCTTGTTTAACTGATCCAAAGTTTATGTTAGCATAAAACCTTGAAAATTTACTGTATTTTGGCTTCTCTGTCAGTTCTAGGAAATTTTCGTGTGGATGATTTTCCGCCTCTTCGGGGTAACTCGCACCATTTCTGATGGCTTTTTGAACGTGAATAGAAGATTTTCAAATTGCCCGACTATCTCCACGGAAATCTTATCACGACTTGAATCTATTAATTAATTGAAAATCACAATTAAATGAAATAACAAACCTTGTCAGTTTGCCGGTCGAAATAGCCAACTCCGGCCCATGTGACGATCAACAAGCTCTTTGGTTCAAATCCTTCCGCTTTTGAAAATTCCGCCTTGAACAAGTTTCCCGCGCGTTCCAGCAGGGCTTCATCTTGAGTTTCTCTGCGTGTGATTTTCATATCAACAAATCCATTGTTTACATTTCTCTAATTTAACAATTTTCTAATTAACTGTCGAACTTACCTGTAGAAAACATCACCTGCTTCTCTGATATCGACATCCGAGTAGAAAGCAGCGATTGAGGGGTAGTCCAACGGGAATTGGATGTTAACAAAGGTTGGTATGTCAGTCAGGAAGGAAATCAAACCGTTTTGATTTACCTGGAGCCAGAAGTTGCAAGTAAGTAAAGTGAAAACAACTTTAACAATTTAAATGTGATTAGTGACTCTAATTCTGATTTTCCATCACTCACATAGACGGACTCGTAATTCCGATGAAAGAAATTGATGGGCGTCTTCAACCTAAACTCGGGTGCCGAAGTATCATCGCTATCTTTGGGCACTGTAGCGTCTTCGACCTCAAGTCCGTAGGGAAACAAGGCTACCGCTGATCCATTCACTTCACTAACGACACCAATGGTCAAGCCGACCAAAAGCAACGTCCACCACCAACACGTCATTTTCAACTTGACTTGCATTCTGAACTTGAGTCAACGTTCCAAAGTCGTCTCTCCAAATCCACTTTGGCGACTGCGGGACTCTTGCGGGTTCGCCGGTGTTTTAGCCCAACTAGTCGTATTTGTCTGTTATTACAAGAGCACCGCCACCGCCGTCTTGTTGGCTCCGGGTCAAAGTTTATTTTGGGAACATTTTTCTTTCTTTGCTTCTTCACCTCATCACGTCACTTGGATCTTGTCTCAAGTTTTCTTACTTTTACAGGGATATCAGTCAGTGAGGAGTCTCTGCCGGTCGTGCCTGCCTTTTTAAGGCGTTTTTCGGGCTTACATGGACAAGATGTAACAGGTTCCGCCGGTGAACTTCAACTGCATCTTTCATCTCGGTTCCCAGACTTTTTATCTTCCCGTTTCATCTTTCGTCGTCGTCTACACTGCAAGATTTCTTCCTGTTCCAGTAAACGAGGAAGGAGAAGAAGAAGAACAAGACGACGGGATTCGGTTTCTTTTTAGACCTGCAACAAATGGGCTCTTTTTGGCTCTAGTAAAGTTCAGGCTCAAGCCCAAAAGTGGTGACAAGCTTTCCTTGTTTCCGCCTTGTTGTTCCTCTTATGAGCTCTATTAGGGTTAGCGGGTGTTTTACAAATGTTTTTTGTTGGGCAAAAAAGCTAAGCGTTCTAACGACAGATATTTCCGTGCAAAGATCATACGGCTTTCAAGGCTTTGAAGAAACTTTGAAGGTGCTCGAAATGGATGCTTGTTTGATGGAATGATGGCCTCTATTGTCTTACGCACAATTAAGGCGCGTAATTACATTAACATATTGCGTGCCCTTTAAGGCACGACTTTAAGGCTACGGAATTTTAGAACAGGTACATTCATCATAGATTCAATTAGTAAACACTCGAAAGCGACGTTGATTGTTGACTGACATGCCATTAGAGATGAAAGGTTTCTTTGACGTTGGACAAGAGCGGGTCAGGCTTTTTTGTAAATGTGTTTGAGCAAGTACTTTATCTACTTAACATGAGCATTTGAAATTAGAATTTTTTAAGGGTGGATCAATGTCTCTAATATTGCTGTTCTTGCCTTTCATACAACCAAATTGCATTAAAAAGTCATACCGCGAATGTTATTAATTGCTGAAAGAATGGATTTGAATGACTTGTTGAAATGTAATTCAAGGTTTTCATAATGTTTTCAACTTCACAGTGTGGGCAAGGGGTGCAGATGGTTTTGCGTGGCATAGATATTGAGCATTGGTTACTTCGAACCCTTGAAGTCGTCTACTAAGATTTTGATGATGAAGAATCGATGATTTACAAATTCAGCACCCAACTAATATGAACCTAACCTGCTATCATAGTGACAAACCTTGGAGTTGTTGAAAGAAATGACAATAAAAAGTCACTGCAATTTTGAATGTTAGTTTAAACAAAGTATCGGATATTTATCAATATTCTGTTAACTTCCGACATTCGACATTAGAACGTCTAATACATATTATAATCCCTAATACCAAATACACATCTCAATTTTGTCTATGACGAAGTCCTTGCTATTAACTACTTTTACTTTTAGACGGTATATTGTTCCTGATCAGTAATAACTTCAAAAGCCGGACGAGGAAGACGACTTGACTTGACTGTTGATTCTACCGAGGTTGACTTCGGTTTGATGTGGCGATCGCGGGTATCGCTTGAGGTCCAGCGGGTAGACGACCGGCAACTGGAAGAAGTGACTTATGCTTATGGTATCGGCTGATGCCCGTGTAGTTCTGAAATATACGAAAATGAAAAAGTGCGCATTAGATTGTATCAGAATGTTGATCAAATGTATAGAAATTTCTGAAACGTTGTTGGGCAGAAGAACTTACTTTTTGTGATGGATGGAATTGTTTGGAATAATTGACCCTCACCCAAGTGTTGAGGCTTAAAGACCTTTCGGTCGGTACATCGGACTGCTGCGAAAAACAGAAAAATCCAGAATTAGCACATCAAAATGGACGACTTTTGGAAATTTTATAAATATTTGGGGTTGTAGATAGTAGCTGAGAGACAAAACGTACCTATTAGAAGCAGGTATCCTACATGGCATGACCCTTTCGAGAAGTTGCAGATACTTGAATCGGCAACTTGGAACGGTAACATGGACATACGACGTATCTTCGACATCGGGACGAAGTTTAAGAACCATCGTAGTGATCAGGATTGGTACTCGACTACGAACAGACAGAATTAAACATTAGCACTACGGTAGCGAACTCACGATTTTCAAGTGCAAAATATAGTGTCGGTCAACTTACATTTACAAATAATCTTCTAAAGTACCAGATACTTAAATCGGCAACTTGAAACGGTATCATGGACATACGACATATCTTCGACATCAGAGACGAAGTTTGGGGACCATCGTAGTCGATACATGAACGACTTGGAAACTGTGAAACAAACAACAAAATATCAGTATAGGACAATTTGGTCTGATAATTGACTGGTCTAGATTGACCTTCTAGACTCCATAGATCAGACCTCACTACTACTATTCCTTCG